>JAPSES010129471.1:0-15608 GCA_029822895.1 Maxillicosta whitleyi
GAATGGACAATGCCAGGACTGATCAGGATCATCAGGTTTGGGACAGAATGGTTCAGGGACAATGAGACATCATTTTCGCACATGGTTTAGCCTCCATAATTTAGGATGTGATGACGACTTCATGCAGCGGTTCGATTCTGTATGTTTCTTTCGGCTTTTCCCTTCAGGGGACGCCACAGCGAAACATATTCATTCACATGTTGATTTTGCACAGGTTTTTACCTCGTATGCCCTTCATGACACTCTGTATTTATCTTGGGACCAGCACAATGAGACCCCCTTGTGGCTACAGGTATAGGGATGTAAGTGTAAAGGACCTTCCTAAGGGCCCACCTGGGCCTCGAACCGGCAATCTTCCGCACCAAAGCCAGTGGCATTAACCACTACCCAGATTCTGCATCATCAATAATCAAAAAATGAATGAACTATGGCTGAACATTTTTTTTATGAACCTTATTGTGGCATTATGTAAGTATTATGTGGCAAAAAACACGTGTTTGAAGATGGTGCAGTCAAATATTGCATGTGTGACTTTTTTGGTCGAGCAGTGTAGGTTGGACGCAGATGTTGGATTTCTGTGACAACTAACTAGTGAGTCACTGATGGTGAGGTAAACGCCGCAGGGCCTTTGACCACAGCATCAGAAAGTGATGAGATGGGGTGAGAACTACGTACAAAGAAACACCTTTTTGAGTCACAGAAAGTGACGGTGGTAAAAGTTAAAAGGAATGATGTTTTCACCACTGGACACATCTCCAAGTGCAAAGAATGGAGTTTGATGAGGCTTATGAAGGTATAAAGTCATTATCAAGGGCGTAGGTTTGGTTTGGAAAGTGGTGGGGACATAAATTTGCCATATTGTCAGGGTTTTTTTTTTTTTTTTTACAAAAGTCACAAGACTAGATATAGGTGGAGCCAAAGACAGAAAGCACCAATGATCATCAGAATAGCTTTTTCAGGTGGGGAAAATACGGGGAAAATAATACCCTATGGAAAATACTCAAATAAAAAGGTCTAGCGCGATTTGTAAAAAAAAGTGGTGGGGACAATTTAAGGTCATCTCGAAAGTGGTAGGGACATGTCCCTACCGTCCATACTGTAAACTACACCCATGGTCATTATGTGTAACCAGTGTTGTCTAGGTCTCTGTGTTGTGTAATATATGAGATCCGTACATACAATTTGAGATTGTCTCTTTATTTTTCTTGGCTCCTGACGATGAACAAACAAAAAATAAATAAATAAACCTCCGGTCAGCACCACATACGGTAAGCCTACACAAAACAAATAACACAAATGCACTTCAATACATTGTAAATAACAAATATAAAGTTTGAACTGGCCAATTATCCCGAAAATTACATTAGTACAAATTTCCCCCGACTGCACGCCTGCTTACCTCTTCCATACAGAATGAATAAGGAAGAGGTAAAGGCACGAAAATGACAGTAACAGCGGACAGTGTCACACTACAAAACAGACCCAAATTAAAAGTTCTGGAACAAACAACAAATGAAAAACACAATGAACAGATTTTATGTAATTATAACCATGACAACAACAATAAAACACATTTGGATACCGATATTGTCACAAAACAAGTGACCCTGTTACATATGCAATGTCATTATGTTTACTACATTTATTAATGCATGGTTCAGATTACACTGTAACAGTTCTTCTGACCTGGTGAAGTGAATAAACAGATACATTTTCACCCTGTACCTTTGAAACCACAGGTGATCCAGACTCAGAGTTCCATTCAGGTTGTTAGTTCAGTTCACATCGACAATAGGCAAATTTGGATGATGATGAAAATCCAGCTCTCGGTATCTGCATAACACTAACACTAGTGAATGAAAATAAATGCACATTTTTGCTTAGCATCTTTTTTAAAACTTTGTTCTAATTTGCTCTGCATTTGAGTGGAAAACACAGTGTCTGTAAGAATCACAAAACAGAACATAAGAGGATAGTTCACTCAGTTGAAAAGATTGTCAAAATTACAGAGAAATTAAACATCAGAAAAACAAACATAATGTGCTCCACACATTTGTAGTTTTCTATTTCGTGTGAAAACCATCACTAAATATATCTTATTATCCTTGTTTGCACCAACAAGACAGTGAATTAGGGAATCAGTACTATACAATAATGTAATTTAGCTTTTTTTTTTTTTGGCTTCTATTTTGTGAAACATCTTTTGTTTATAAATAGCTGACTTCACAAGACCTTCAGAAAAAAAAAAAAAAAAAAAGACAAACAGTTGAGGTTCTGTTAATCCCTGAAACTCTTCTGCAATTGAAAATGTCTTGCCAGAGTATTCCATATCAGACAGATAAACACTTGAACACACTGTCCTGAGTGGGGCTTAAGTAGAAAGGTTCCCTGAGGACAGAGAAACACTGGGTGTACAGCGCTGTTCACTGAGGGCAGGTATTGATGTCTGCCATGCTCCATTAACATACATAACAACATTAAGATATGGATAGTTTGAACAGCTGCCATGGTGTAGACCAGGGGTGTCAAACATATGGTCCAGGACCCCAAAACTGGCCCGTCAAAGGGTCCAATGTAGTCTGTGGAATGAATTTGTGAAATGCAAAAATTAAGTCATTTTAGTTCAGGAGCCAGATACAGACCTATGTATGTAAGTACACATTCTCTTTTTGGTCTAATGTGAAAAAATAACATTACGCTATGAAAATATTAACATTTACAAACTATCCTTTAGCAATAAAATGTAAACTAGAAAAACACTCGGAGAGCGCAGACCTCCGCCGAGTGCAACACGCTCCTCCCTCTCGCTCACTTCGCTCCTCTCCTCTGCCCCTCCCCCCTCTGCCTGCTAGATTACCTACTGCTGCTCTCTCTATTCGAGAGAGTAATTAAAAAAGTAATTGTTTAATTTAACCCATAAGGACTCATTGTAACTTCTGTGGCAGTTCCCAAATGAATTTTTCCCTCTATTTAACCTTTCCTAAGTGATTTATCACCATTTATCATAGTATTATCCTCTGAATTTAGCTTTTTCCCCCAGTGAAAATCATCCATTTTCCTATGTTAAATTAACTAATTATGAAGATGTTCATAAAAGCTCAGAGTAAAGTTAAAGTTTATTATATGAAAACAGAAAAAACTGAAGAAAAGGTGACTTTTTCAGCAAAATATAGCATTAACTGAACATAAACCCAGTGTGTCCATCCACTGTCATTGATCCAATTCCATGGGTTTTACTGGTGAATCAATGCTGTAGAAAATGTCAGTGTTTCCATAGTAACTATGGAGCTTCTGAACAGGTCATATCTGATGACGATGAAAAGGTGACAAAATGCATCTAACACCAATTATTTATAAGCATTGATTGAATAAGTGGATCAGCAGTTTAGATCAGTAGATGCTTTTGGTCAACAGGGGATGTTTGTGTCTTTATGGGTTAAAATATTGCTCGGTTCTCTAATATTTTCATAAGATAGTAAATAAAAAGTATTTGTATTTGTCTATCATCTTTGTCCTGTTTTTTTTTTCCTATGGTTGTTATGGAAACTAATTAAGAGAAAAATCACAAATCTAATCTGAAAATGATCATTTCTCTAGACATATTTTCATTAAAATCTGGATATTCATGGTGCATAGCTTACACTTAATGATAATGCATTGTTGTACATGAAAAAGTAAATAAACCGCTTTTGTAAATGAAAAATATCAGTATCGATATCAGCAATACTGGCCTTGTATTTACTTGGTATTGGGTTGATACCAAATTTTGCAGTTTAGCCCAGCACTAATTGTGGGTCCTTATGTTAGAGTTTAGGAATTGCTTGGTATGTATTGTTTTATGAGTTCACAGAGCTCCATGTGTGCATGTGTGTCTGTTTTGTCCATCACCTGTATCCTTTTTACACTTGTTCACCTCTGTCAGTTCTGCTTCCCACAGGATTGATTCAAGGTTCATCCCAGGTGTCATGGTGCTTTCTGAGTCACTAATGCACCCAGAGCAGCTTGCGCTAATTATACATATTTAGCTTTGTGCAGTGTGTAGGCTAACAAGTAGCCAGTATTGACCCACTCTGTCATTTAGTCAGCATACCGTGTGCTTCGGCTCTTGGTAATGGCTGCTCGGTGTCACACTCTGATGGTTAGACGAGGCCTTGTGTTCTTTCTCGTGCCACATTTTCCATTAACCTACAAATATTCCCGAGTAGCACGTTTAGCACCAGGAACGTGAGAGGAAATTCAGTTTCATGTGAGATAATTTTATTACTGCTTCACCTACACCTTCAGAGTATCATCGCCTTTCCATTCATCTCCTTGAATTTGCCTCTCGTGTGTTTACACTGGCTCGTCCTTGCCAGGTAGACTGAGTGAAGCGGGTGCAAGACAAGGCAAAGAGGGCAAATGAGGAGAAATGACCTTGTTTTTATCACATGCTAAAGCTATATTTTGCTTATTCACATTTTCTGTTCTGCCCTGTTAGTCCTATTTAATTTGGGGTTGTTTTCATTCAGGCTTATCATCATTCAAATAATAATAATAATAATAATAAACAACAACAGATAAGTGGTGCCATTGTGTGAATAGAGTGAATTTGATTGACTCTTCACCACAACTGTCCGGTTTAGCACACATCACTGCAGAGGCTCCCCCATAAGCTATCCCATAATTTCACTGACAGCGGTAATTACAGTACAGACAGTACAATAATGCACCGGGTACTTAAAGTCAGGTTTCACCTAAATTCACTCAGAAGAGTTAAAGTCTGTGCTATGTTTAAACTCCGAGAACTGACTCAGAGTGCCGCTCATTCAATCACCTACTTAAAGCTTTTAGTTAAATTCCCCTCATATGACAGACTTGCAGAAATAAAGCACATGTTATTTTAACTAATTAATTCCACGAACCGTCTGATACATGTGCACTCACTCATCCTGTCTAGATTGACACATGCAATCATACATTTCTCTTTTTTCTATGCACTTTAATATACTGGAGGTACTTCAGCATAAAAGTGTCTAATTTAATGGATTCTTTCCAAGGTACTTACCTCTTATTTTCTGTTTAATGCTTCTTTAAGTGACTGTTTAACCAAATGTAAACTTTACTTCTTTCACCTTATATTTCAGTATTCAAGAAACAGATGTCTAGTCATGCATAAAATATTTTATTTTATATTAATGCATGTATTTTTTTTTTTTTACTTGAAACTACCATACATATTGAATATCATTTAATATTCATGCCTATCTTTACTTATTTTTACTTTATGCACAAGGGTTTAACACAGATCACATATGTATTAATGATTTCACAAGTTTTATTCACCTAGTCATCGCATTTGTTTTTTGTTATTAATATAATAATAATAATAATAATAATAATACACTTTTCACACAGTGCATACAGTAGAAAAGGACAGATCTCAAAAACATTAACAATTGTAAGCCTTATTAAATTAGTACATTTTCAGTTTAATCAGTTTAATTTCTGTTAAATCATTATCTTTATTGACAAAGCTTAAAAAAATTATTCATCACTGCTGTTATTGCTGTTTCATTGTACCCAACCATCCTTTTCAGTAGCATAAAAATAGTGTCTCAGCTTCCATTCCCTACAAAAGCATACAGCTGCCATGCCAGAAAAACAAAAATCAATCCATATATTTTTATAAGAAGGAAGAATAGGAAGAGTAGGTCTGATCGGCTCCAGGTTCGTTTGTTTGTTTGTCATTGGTCAGCTGGAGGATCAGAAGACACATCAGGATGCAGCCCATTGATGTTTAAGCCTTGCTATGATGGCCGCATCCATGTTGAGGTAGTACTCAACTGAAATAAAAACAACTGAAGTGAAGTCAGGTCGAGTAGAGCCAAGTAGCTGCTAATGGAAAAGTAGGATAATAGCACCCTGATACTTCCAGATTATCATGTTACATCATATTCTTTCTCATGCATCCTAAAAGCATTTTCAATGTGAACAAATCAATCACAGTATTATTCACCTACTTCAACAACAGCAGCATCTCACCAGTTATGAAACAGAACCTAAATAAACTGCATAAATGATCAATATTCCATTATCTATCTGTTCCCTGTGCTCCCCATTCTTACAATAACACATTTATCAAATTTTGATGTGGGATTTTTCATTGTTTTAAGGAGATAATTGATCTTTTTTTTTTTTTCATTTCAATGTGAAAATCATCAATTATTTCAATCATTCTATCATTCCTAATTTTTATTTGATATTTTTTGATTTTTTAAGAGTAATTTAAATGAACAAAGTATAACATGTACATCAATTCTAACACTCTGCAGATGTCCATGTGAAAAGTGTGAAAATAAAATAGTTCTAATAATCATGTTCCATTCCTCTATTGAAAAATCCATTAGGACATGCAGAGTCTTCTATCTTTACTTTGAACAGATAATACATTGATTTGAAGGAGGCCCATGAACGTTCTATTTTAAAGCAATAATACACCTAATACAATAAACAAATTCATCGGTTTCTTTCCCACCTTTTTACTGGGAAATATGTAAAATAGACATTTTAGCCTCCACAGGAATAACACTTTCTATGAGTTCTGAAATTAATTCATTAACCTTTTTCTGAAAGTATTGAATGAATGAATAGCTTTATTATCATTGCACATATTCCAGAGCAACGAGATGGCATTCCAGTTACAACTGATCAAGATAAACATTAAAACACAGACAAACGTGGGAATACAGATACAGTTGTGCTGACGAGTCGCCAGGACCAGCGCCTTCTTATTGAAGTTTCTCACATACAATGAAACATAGTGAAACGCAACGTGGAATGTTGAATTCTAACATTTGTGAATAGTTACATTAGACTGGACATAGACTGGCCACAAAATGTGTTGTTGCTGGAATTGAAAATATTGTAATGGTACAGAATCTGCAGATGGATTAATGCTACAGATGCAAACATGCACAGTATTGATCTATATTATAAAAGGCCTATGCTAATTAAACTTAGATGATGTATGTCATGCATGATGGAAAATTCTAGCTTTTGTGCACAACTGTAACTTATGGTGTAGATGAGCTAATGGGATACAGGTCAAACAAAATAATTAAAAATGAAAAGATGTATTGAATGACATTTCGCAGGACCTCAGTTGCTGTATGGGGGGTAAGACAACATCAGATAAGGAGGTAATGCAGCCTCAGTGGAGGCCTTCCACTGCCGGAGGTACAAAGGCAGGTACAAAGATGGAGATTCTGGCTGTGAGCAGCAGGAGAGCAGCTTTTCAAGCAGTGAATTAATTAGTTCACTGGTGTGGGTAAGTCTTCCTGTAAGCGTTTCATTTCCTTTTACACACTTTTTCTTTTCCTTTATAGACTTAATGAAATACCACTGAATGTGCTGTCTACTGGTCCATATAAAGCTATTTTTTATATTATCATTAGAAGTTTTTATAAACACAAGAAATAGGTCATGAGACTGTGAATATTAAATCAAATATCATCTCATAGGAAATCAAACTGAGGGTGCAGCAGGATTATTAAGATCAAAATACAATATAAGGTGGAAGGTTATGTGTGTTATTAAAAGTTTATGTTGTGAATCATCAATCTGCAAATCACAAAGCTTGAACAGGTGTTATATTCACATTTGGCCTCAGTTTTCTTTATCAAATGTTCAGACATTTCTGCTAAAGTGATTGTTTGTGTATGTGTTTCTACATTATATTTTTATGCCATGTGATTCATGTGTCCCTTTTCCTATAAACAATGTCACAAACAAAGTCAGAGAAGGACAAATAATGTCACAGCTGGTCAACAGACAATCACAGACACAGATCAGAGTATATTACCAAGGCTGAATCATGTCTCCAACTTGAAGCCCACTGTACCAGTGTAATGAACATGCCTGTGCATGCTGCCCTTGTAATTAGTAGAAAAGAACGTGCATATATGTCCTATTAGATGAACAGTAGGAATGTCCGATCTGCCCACTGAGCACTAACCCTCTGAGCAGCTAGTGGGATTGGCATCACACTGAGTCCGAATGGGTGTCGATTACACAGCGGAGATGTAAACAAAAACAGAGAAAATGGGCATTACAGACCAAGTGTGCAATGTGTATTTGCATATGATTTACTCCATTATGAAATCCCGCTTTGTTGATGTTATTCACAGCACTTAAAATATGTTCCTTCAGTTGAGAACTGAGCATCAAATCATGAAGGCTTATTGTGATGGGTGGCTGTGACTTCTTCTAAGTAAACAGCATTAAGTCGAAGTTGGATTTTAAAGCAAGTGATACCATTATTATAATGAGACTCTTAACAAATTTAACATTAAATAAAGATAGCGAATAGCATTTATTCTGATCCATATTTATTTATAATTGAACTAATATCTCTTTCAGATACGGACTTATTTCAAACACATCTTATCTTATAATAGTTGGTTCAAGAGGGTGATATTTTGATATATATTGTTTATTTGCAGTAAAACCATCATAGGTATCATCTGATTGTGACCTTACTCTGTATCAGTATGCAAATGCTTATGTAATACTGGATACAGTCAGCGATGAGTAGGCTTTTACATATATTATCACATCGAGGTGTGGATTTAATAAAACGACTGCCTTCTAACATATGACTTAATGTGTAACATTTGGAGACAGCTATCAGATGATTTTGTATTTCAGAGGGAACATTATGGATGTCAGTTAGATGTGACTGTAGCTAACACATATGAGCCATACATACAGTAAACTGCTGAAATTTAGGTTGAAAAATAACTGGTTTCAGACAAAACACATAAAATTCTCATTGGTTTTGACCTTTACTTGTAGCTCAATATTTTTTTACATGACTGCATCACAGATGCTTTTTACCCCAGCTCCATTCCTTGGAGAGGAGTTTATGTAATCTTTGTTGTGGGTTTGCCAGTGGACTTAAAATGTTGACATAACTGCCTGGGTGGTAGTGCACCTAATATCAAAGGTGTGTGTACTTGTGTGTGTGATTTGTGAGATGGAATTAAAATGATCAACCCCAGCAAAAGACTTGATGCCTTTCCCCACCCCACCTTCTCTTTTTGTCTCTGCGTGAAGCCCCTAGAGTTACGTAAACAGTGCAGGAAAGGGCAGCAGCTCCGTGACGTCCAAGGTTAAGCATTTATAAGATCACTCTGTGGTAGTCACATTTGCCATACTGGCTACTCAGTGAAGTAATACAGGTTTAGTATTGACCATTACCTATAATACAGGTTTGCAGAGTGCCTCATGGAAAGAGTAAAGTTAGGAAAGCCAATTTTCCAACAGTGTTTTAGACTGAGCTCCTTTGTATTTAGACTCACTCGGAAACAAACAAGCTTGTTACATCTGTGACATAGAGGTGGCCAGACAACACTGGGTAGAATAAACGGAATATTCTGTTAACAACAGAAGCTCTTAAACTCTTTATCAAAAGATTCAGTGTTCAGGACTTAGGGTGACTTTAATAATTGTAGCTTACAACATTCACCATAATTATGTCTTTGGATAGTGTATAATCACCTGAATAATAATCATTGTGTTTTCATTATCCTGTATGAAATCTACTATTACTACACTGAACAAAAAATGCACCATGTGACACTTGAACTTTTAATAGCAATAAATGTTGCATAATATATTAAATCACACACAGTTTATTCAGTTGATCAATGTGGTTCAGATTAGTGTCAGGCATTTAGGGATATTCATGTGGACACGGTGGGGGCCAGTTGAAAGAAATCATACGCTTCCATATACCATTGGCTTCCTATAGAACAACACATCGTCTTCTCATCAAGTTGACAGTATTGTCAGTTGTAGCCCGTGAAATGTTATCCCACTCCTCTTTGAGGGCTCACACGGAGCTATGGGATATTATCTGGAATCATTCCAACATTAATTGCGACATCTGTGGCACAGTGACATCTGAGGAAATGTGACATTTCAAGGTGTTCTTTTATTTTCCCCAGTGTAAGGAGGATGCAATAGATGTTAGTTGGTAACTTGGTCAAACTTAAACCATATCGTTTTTCTTAGAGTTTAGCAGTTATTTAGCTGGCTGATGTTCATTTTGATGGTTGTTGGCTAAATTTGCTGCTGAACTTACTCCCATTCGTTTAGATTGAAATAATAATCATGTTGGCAGTCACTTCTCAGATATAGAGGAGCATTAACATTCAGTGAATTCACTAGATGAATTTAAGACAGTTTTCTTTCAGCTTCAACTCAAGACAATTATTATTCTTATTTTTCTTTTCTTTTTTTCTTTTTGCTTTGTAGCACACAAAGTACAGCATACCCAACACCTGGTTACTATTTTTCTCCTGTTATTTGGTTCTGAACAGGAAACAAGCAGCTTATCAACGTCTTTTTTTTTACCCTAAAACATCCCAAACTGCTGATAGTAATGAGTGTAAAAGCAACAACACTGACCTGAGCCGGAATATATCACACAGACCTAGAGGGTTTGACCCAGCAAAAGAGTATCTTTTCGTGTGGCACAGTGGGTGATCCTTTCCACAATAAGATGAATGATGATTGTTACCGATTAGAGTAACTAATGGTGTTTTTCCACTCCATGGTACCAGCTCTACTCTACTCGACGCTACACAACTCTGTGGCTTTTCCATTACGAAAAAGGACCCTGGAATCTGGGACCCGATACTAGGTTTTTCGTACTGCCTCAGTCGAGGTTCCAAAATGTTGGGACCGACACCAAAACGTGACGTTACAACACTGCAGACATTGATTGACACAGTGTTGCCAACTTAGCAACTTTGTCACTATATTTCACGACTTTTCAGACCCCTTTGGTGACTCTAACAAAAAAGCGACTAGCAACAAATCTAGCGACTTTTTCTGGTGTTATAGGAGACTTTTGGAGACTCTGGTGTGAAAGCATATATCGTTCTTAAACTACAAACAGACCAAATCTGGCTACGGAGGTTAAGCTGACAGATCCCATTCATTTTCTATGGGGAGTAGAAAATTCAGCTGTGCAGTGCATGATGGATACAACACGTCAAGTTGACGGGCCAATCACCGTATGTGAATTTGCATAATTACTATTGGGCAAAGACTTTATTCAAAAAAACCTAAGCAACTCCGCCAAATTTGGTTCATTTTTGCCGGTCCCAAGCCCGGATAAAGGAGTAGGGTTGGAATTGTGACATTAAAAAACCAAGAATTGACAAGTTCATTTGTAGTTCTAAACATTTTTAGGGTGTTTTTTACTCATTGTTTGTCTCTCCCACAACGTTACTCTTCTTTCCTACAGCGTCCATTACATGCACATGATCATAATACAAATTAGGCGATGACATTTGCAAATTAGGCGATGGTGTTATGCAAATTAGGTGATTACGCCATTTAGCGACTTCTAGCGACTTTTAGAACAGCCAATAGCTACTTTCCTTACTGAGGAGTTGGCAACAGTGGATTGACAGTTTTCTCTGTGACCTGCAATTTACAAAAATCAGACGCGGAAGAAGACAGTGAATAGCGAAACATTAAACCACATATTGACGAAACAAAACTATACCATAGATGGTCATGTATTTTCAGTCTTTGGTGGCAGACGTAAAAATCCAGATGAGAAAATACGCAACAAGCGAGTTTTTCGGCAACTCTCTGAGCAGACGACACAGAAGTAACATGCCGTGTCGGAGTAACGAGACAAGCTGAGACGAACTGGTTCATGTAAGTGGAAAAGTAGCACAGGAATACTGAGTAGAGTAGAGCCGGTACCATGTAGTGGAAAAGCGCCATTAGAGGCCTATTTGATGCGTATGAACAGGGGCTGGTAGAATTCTACTTATCAATGCATTGATTCATTAGAAAAAAATAGCAATCTGGCTGCATGAACTCGCGGTCAGGACATCGGAGGAACCATGTAAATCACCATCTGTTGGCTTTGTGTGGGTTTATTAACTGTTGCCGATCATTCATGCAATGATTCACACACAGAAAGGTCGGAAATGTGAAAACACCCTGCTAATATCCAGTTCTTTTCAACCACCCTTATCCCTTAAAAAGGCTAAAATGAATCTAACATTACGTCTTTTCCCACTGAAATACATTAAAATTGCTCTCCGTTTTCGCTTTCTAAGAAACCAGTGAGATAAATAACATTCTAGAATCACAGGTGTCACTCTCCTTGCGTTGTTTTGCTACACATATTTACAACCTCATGCTGTACGTCATGTAGTGAGCTCAGCGTCAGGTTGCACGTATCTGATAAAAAACTGAGTTGACAGATTGCCGGTTAAAGAAAACATACAGCTGGGCTACAAACTAGACCTGGACCGAGGCCAGAGCTCTGATTGGCTTTGAAACCTGAAGCTTTTGTATTGGAAACCATGAGCTTGTGCTTCATTCAACAGTTTCTCTGTAAGATGGCCTGGACTGACACGCAACGGCCTCAAGTCTCACGCCATGTGAACACAGTGAGACCCCTCCTCCTCTTCAATACACAGAATCATTAATCAGGTTCTATTGTTCCATGACAGCAGAAAATTGCGATGCCTAGCTTTGTTTTTCTTTGTGAAGGACAGTTGAGTTATCAGCAGGACAGATACTTCTATATCTATTGTCTAAACTAAAATACAACTAGGTCATTTATGTTCTTAAAAGGCTAATTAGAAGATCTTACTACCATTTAGGCACATCTAGGCCAGTGTCAAGAGTATATAAAACTTTCTTTCTCTTTCATATCAGTAGTTTGGATTGTGTGTGATCTGATCTTCTGGTTTCTGGTTCCACTGCGCCTGCATTTGAAACACTTACACTTGAATATATTAAAAATATCAATACAAATGCAAAGCACTTAACAATACCAGCCAAAATTATGAGAACACTTGGCACATTTAAGATGTTTTTTTTTCTCTCTCTCTTTTTCTTTTAAATAGGCCATTAACCCGTTAAGACCCAAACATCCACCGTTGACCAAAAGCGTCTCCTGATCAAAACTGTTTAATACCTGTTGATAATTTAATTCTATCAACACATGTAAATAATTGGTGTAAAATGCAGTTTGTCATCTTTTCATGGTCATCACATATGACCCATTTGGATGTTCAGAGGTTCCGTAGTTACCATGGAAACACTGTCATCTTCTATGCCATTAATTCACCAGTAAAACCCATGGAGTTGGATCAATGACAGTGGATGGAGACATTTGTTTTTTTTTGTTCAGTTAATGATATATTTTACTGAAAAAGTCAGTTTTTTGTCTGTTTTCTCTCCTTTGATATAATAACCTTTGAAATTACAATGAGTTTTCATTAACATCTAAATTAAATAGAGAAAGTTTAATATAGGAAAATGCATGATTTACAGTGAAAAATGCTAGATTCAGAAGATAATGTTATAATAAAAGGTAATTAATTACTTAAATAGAGAGAAAAATTCATTTGGGAACTGGCAGAGAAGTAGCACTGGGTCTTTATGGGTTAAAATACCCTCAAAATTAATGGAATATCTACAAAATCATTATAAACTACAATAGAAGAAATTTAGGCCATTTTCTTACAAAAAAAGCAAGCTAGGCCTATTTCACCATCAGTGTCACACATTCATCTTCCTTCACACGAGAAAGCCAATTTGCTTGTGTGATCATTGTGAGGTGTGATCATGGTTAAAATGATGGTGATGAAGGAACACGCCGCAGTGTGATTCTTTACAATGTACGACACCTGGGTGATTGAGTACATACTGAAGTAAAAAGTGGATAAAAACAGCAGCACTCTCCTGATATTATATTTGATGGGGCAGCCGTGGCCTAGATGCCTGGAGAGTCAACTCGTGACTGAAGGGTCACCGGATTCTGTGGACTGGTGGAAAGTTGCTGCCTGATGTACCCTTGAGCAAGGCATCAAACCTCCAATTTGCTCCCCGGGCCCCTGCCATGACAAGTGTGTGTGTGATGCATGACCTAGTGATGGGTTGAAGGCAGAAGACACACATTTGGTGTGTGATTTATGTTTATGTGTGTGACTACTGACAAAATACACATTCTATTCTATTCTACTATTCATATTATGAAATGAAATTATGTTTTGGAGGCAAAAAAAAAGGATCAATATCAGATCTGTTAGAGATTCTAATAATTTTTACCACCATTATATATATTTTATAGGTGCTTTAACACCACGAATAGACCAACTGTCTCTTTGTAAATAACTATAAGAGACTCTTTCTAAATCCTATCCAGAAATGTTTTATAAGGATGAATTTTGTGATTTCAACTGGGTTAAATTCCCATCTTTTGACTGATGGCCTTAATGTGTCTGTAGTAGTGCCCAAATATAAAAAGCGGTTTTATATATATATTTTTTTTTTTTTGATTGCTTGGACGTAAAATTGGTCAAATGTTACATTACTGTATAACAAGTCTGTGTTTACAGGAGCTGTGAAATGACCTCTTGCAAAGGAGCAGTATTTTTACCTTTTATTAGGAAATGACGTGAAGCAAAGGTCATAAGAGATGTGGAACATATCCAGTGGTAGGCATGCTGACATTTCACTCTGCAGGGCCTGCACGATGGTGGCCTAACAAAAGCGTCACCACAAACCTAAAGCTATGACAATGTTCATAGAGTCTCAGTGTGTTTCTCACACTCACACCCTCTAACACAAATACGCATATGTTTTAGCTGAGTGATAATGAGACTTCTCACTCTTTAATAAAACATATTACGCACATGAAACCATTCATGTATGAACTGTTATTTCGACAAATGGAGGGTGATGTAATAAGTGTTGCTGCTCTGTCTGCCTTCAGATTCCAGACTTAATGTGTGTTGGTACCAAAACACGTCACTACAGCTGTTTTGTGAAATCAGTCTGGCGGTGTGTGGTTCCTTGCTCTACAGAACATTAGAAACCAACGTATGCAGCTCATCTCGGCAAAAGGAGAGGTTGTATTTCTCAGATTACGCCTGAACAATCTGCCACAGTAACGTCATAACCTTTGCTGTGAGTCATAACTCACCTACAAAATTGAAGAAATCTGTTATCACATTTAATTCACTTGCGCTTTCACAATAAAACATAGTTAAAGTTTGAATGAAAACTGGGACTCATTCTTGCTTGTTTATTGCCACTTTTAAACCAGGTCACTTAATGAAAAAACATCATTTTTGTTTTTCTCTCGCCTGTGAAGCTTCGAGCCCTCACACAAGGCCCACGTTGTCTTCTTTTCTGTGAGATTTTCTGTCTTTACTAATTGATGAAGGTAAACATGGCTGAAAAGGAAATGAGTCTAATGTGTATTAGTAGCCCTGGCCTGAGTGGGCTGTAGATGGTGTGTTTACTCTGCTTGAGGGCCGCGTTGCCAGGATATTGTGCGTGCTGAGGTCTGGTCATGTAACAGAACAGACAGAGAAGGGACTGGGACGCAGTCACGGTTCAAGTCTGACGACGAGAGCCAAAGACAAAGACAATGTGTCCAGCAGCAGTATCATATGTACTGTGTGTGTGTGTGTGTGTGTGTGTGTGTGTGTGTGTGTGTGTGTATGTGTGTATGTGTGTGTGTGTGTGTGTGTATGTGTGTGTGTGTGTGTGTGTGTGTGTGTGTGTGTGTGTGTGTGTGT
>JAPSES010129500.1:0-15604 GCA_029822895.1 Maxillicosta whitleyi
TTTCAGTTTGTCCATATTATTCACATTGTTTTAAAGCATAGTTTGTAGATGTAAACATTTTCATAACGTAATTTTACCTTTTTCACTCATTACATTTTCAGACATTTATATATTATTATGATATTATTGCATTGGAATCCCACTTCAAATAAAATTTGGCTGAATGTGGAACTGAACTTTGACACCCCTGGTCTACAGGGAATGGGTGGATGAAGTATAGTTACAGTTTCATCACCAATCACGTAAACTAATCCTATTATAATTGACATTGTTTGTCCAGTTAAATAAAACTCCCTTTACTGTCAACATCTGTACAAACTTTGTGCACCACCATCTCTTTGGAAATTCAAACAAAGTGAGAGAGTAAAAACAAAACCTCTCCCGAGTCGGAAAACTGTGTAAACTATCCACAACACCGAGACGTCTCCTGTGTTTGTGACGACCGCACACAACGCATCTGAGAAAACACAGAAGGAAAACATCATGCTGCCATTTAAAGTGAATTAGCCTACAGGCTATACGCTAATTAGCTCGTCTTTGAGAGCTGTCGCAGCTTAATACGTTTTTACCAGCTTGGCCTCGTTTGTTGCGCACTTCTGTTGTCTTTCCCACTTTGATACGACAGCAGGTGAACAATACATGTGATATATATATATAACCCACTTATAAAATAAACTGTCTGCTGTCAAAAGTCTGCTGTCCTTTCGCAGATGTTTTTAAAAATGTGTCATGTCCTGTAAAAGGACACAGCCCCCACAGCTGACACGTATTACACAAAGCTTGACAATACAAAATAAAACTTTTGATGAACATAATTGAATTCTGTTTAACTACACCACATCCACTTTCAACTGAAAGTGGAATGTACTGTTTTTAACAGCTTTGCGTTAGTGCAATCTGATTTCTCATGTCTCTTTTTGTTTTTCAGAAATGCAGCCAATAATTTGTGACCAGTGTTTCTGTATTTACTGGTAGATCGATTCCTTCACTATAAACTGTTTTCTCAAACAGTTTCTATTCCATCCTCCTGTCAGAGGCCACACAGTGCCTCTTTTTGCTGATTCTTGCTGATTCTTGCCAGTTCTTGTAGCTACATGAGGAAAATCATCGCTTTTGGCCGCTACACAGACATCTTATAGAAAGAGAATAGACAGAACACAAGAAAAAACAGATAGTTTAAAATCCAACCCTGGGATTATGTTATCTTATGTCGATACAACAAATACAAAAAAAAAAAAAAAAAAAAAGTACTTTTGCTTGAGTTAATTTACAGTTTGCTGTCTGCTTAGAAAAACAAAAGTCTGGATCGGTTCCATAGTGAAGTGCACAGGCTCCTGTTCTTCTACCTTTAACATCGTAATAGGGATGAGTCATATTGGACTGCACTGGTAGTTGCTTCATCTATTTTTAATGTATTGGATTGTTGAGGATCCACAGATATTTGTAGTGCACCTGCCTCAGTGATGGAGAATGCACATCCCTAATAGGTGGAAACCTCAGGGGAAATGGAGGACGAGACCCACTGTCTAGGGAGTCTATCCCCCCTCCAATATCTCCCTGTAAAAACAATTATGTAATTTAAATTAGAATACTGAATGGGCACACTTCGTAACGGCTGGTTATTGCAGCTGTTTCAATGCAAATCAATGAGAGGAGCTGAAAATGCAGGGTGGTGATGGCTTGCAGACTTCTGGAGTCCCCCATAAGACTTAGTGGTGAGAAAATGCCAGGTTAAGTGTCCCCCTAAATTTGATATCATATTATCACTCCTGGATGAACAGAGCTATTTAGATGCACTGCCTGGGATCACATTAGCATAAAATTCTCCTGAACCATTTCTCTCCTTTTCATTAATTGCAAAACCAGCTGAGGTGAGAAGAATTTGGTAGAATACACCCACTCAGTACCACGCCAGGAAAAACAAGGCGTGCTTTGTGTGAGTTTAAAAAGACAGAGGAGAGCCAATGCCTGGTGGAAATGTTGAATGTATTTTTCTTATTGCTTTTCTTATTGGCCTTGGTACAGCAGCAGTGAGAGTAAAAGAGCTTATCGACGAGACTCAAAATGCAATTGAGTGGATACACTTCGACGCCGGACCATATCATTCGCAAAAGGAGCTTAAACCTCATTTACTTCCTTGAAACACGCGTCTTCTTCTGAGATTTCTCCAATGCTACAGTATGAAGAAGTACATTTTCTCAGTGGAGGCCGTTACACATGCACTTACAGTATAATCTTGCACAGCTGCTTTTGTAAAAGGTAGACAACACCTGACCCACTTTTGAAAAACTTTACATGAGTATGCAACCCCAGTGCCTGCATAAAGGACTTAAATAAAACTATACGTTTAACTTACTTTGCAGAATAAAAAGGAAACCAGTCTTCAGAATAGCACTCATTATTTTAATAATACAATCAACTCTGTTCAACAGTAAGTCCTTTAGTATAAACACTTTAACAAACCAAGTATTTCTATTATTATCTATTATTATCTTTAACATACTATCAAAAGCTAATTATGATGATATATAGAAAATGTTTGTGGCAGCTGCAGTTAACATATATATATATATATATATATAATGATATAATACTACTGTATTTTCATACCGACTCATATAGTAAGAACTGATTTTATGTTAGAATATCTAGGTCATAATAACTCATGGAATATTTAGTTTTTCTGAACATCCACTGAAAGAAGATTCCTGCTGCACTCAAATGGAATTAGTCCATTTTCTTTGTACCTCAGTCTTTTAGCTTCTTAGTCTCATAAACACCCTTTAAGGAATGAGTGTGGCAGATTAACAAACACTGTCACACTCACACAAACAATCACATTTAACATGAATATTCAGCTGGTACCGCTGTTGGTATTTTACAGCAGCTTTTTGGTGTTAAGTCTAAAGTTCATGATTTGAGTTTGTTCTCTGGCTTTTTTTTTTTTTTTTTTTAATCCAGAACCTGGAATCAAACAATAAAATGGAAGCAATTCATGTGATTCCGATAACTGGTTCCAGATGATGAAAGGACAAAAGTAAGTGAATGTTTGGTACCATGAAATAGAGGAAACTGATATATCAGCTGGCTGATATATATTGATTTTCTTCAATATTGGTCATTAGCCTAATTTTTTTTTTTTTTTTTTCTGATTAGTCATAAAATGTTATAAGATTTTTAATCAGGCACCTGTGAAGGCAGAAGTTCAATAAATATTGAAAGAGTACCATGTGTACTTGTATTCATAATTCCATTTATATTGCTGCATAAAAATCTTAATTATTTGAGTGTTTCAAATATTTTATGGTCAATGTAAAAGCAAGTTTCTTTCAGCTTTTCCCCTCAGAGGTCGTCACAGTGAACCAGATTCGCATACTGATTGTGGTAATTTTTTTTTATTTTTTTTTTTTTAACGTTAGATGCCCTTCCTGACACAACTCTGCATTTATCCAGGCTTGGGACAATGGGGTAACTGCCCCCCTTGTGACTACGGGTATAGAGATGTATAGCATAAAGGGCCTTTCCCAAGGAAAAAAAACAAACAAACAAAAAAACATCCATCTTCTGCACCAAAGCCAATGGCGTAAACCACTAAGCTATTTTATGATCAATGGTTTAAAAAAAAAAAAAAAAAAATCAGCCTTAAATATCAACCTCAAAAATCAGCTGTAGATATTAGCCATTGACTGACCAAATTTGAAGAAAATCAGCATCAGCGTTAGAAAAACTCATCTCATTCAACTTCTACCACATAGACAGATTTAAGTTAAGTATTAAAATGTGGGTGTGACTTGTTGCCATACATTTCTTTGTTGGTCTGAAGTTTAATGCTCCCTCGAACACTGCTCTGGCCTCCTCAGCCTCTGAAAGCCCATTAAAAACTGGAATGGCCTCTGGCTCCAATAGGCTGTTTTGCTCTTTGGACAAATGGGCAGAGAGAGGCTGTCCTTACCTTAGCTGATGGTGAAAACATTTGTTGTGTGTGTGTGTGTGTGTGTGTGTGTGTGTGTGTGTACTTGTGTGTAACATGTATATGTATATGTGTCCATATACAGTTACATATATATATGTATGAGCTGGGAAGGCTTTCTGAGGATCTAATTAGCTTTGGGGTTCTCCCATGTGGATCAGGGACCTGCTCCAATTCATGCTTTATTCAAAAGGCCTCATTCTCTCCAAGGCCACATAGATTACCCTGTCACACTAAAACAAGGGTCAACGGTCACAGGTCCGTGCTCAGAGGTCATCCTCATCCCAGTGGCACGTCACTGAAGCCCAGAGCTCATGTTAATGCTCTCTACCTCTGTCTGAGTTGTGATGGATGTTATTCAGTGGCTGCAAATAAAATACTTTCAACAGAGGCAGGGTATTTTTGTCTCCACCTCTGTACATTTTTTTTACATAAATATTACACATTTATGAAAATGGACACCTCTGGAAATGCCACTTTTGGAGATAAATAATGTAATAAGAGATACAATTCATAGTTTGTGTCTAAACCCATTATAATGTTAGAAATATATGCATAAAAAGACTGAACTATGAAGTGCTGAAGTATGTTGTATGGTTTCTCATCAATTTTGTGTTCAAGGTTGTTTTTTTTTTTGTTTGTTTTTTTGGATCTGCAGATTGCTAACTTGCATAAAGGGTGACATGACTTTTACAAATAAGAAAACAAAATGATATTTGTACCTTGTATCTACTTCCAGAAATACCATTTACATCCAGGGCGAATATTCCATGTGCCCATTTACAGCCCTTCAGTTGTTCACTTCAGGTAATGATTGAAATAATCTGTATTGTTGTAGCATTTTGTCACAAAATTATGTATGCTGGTCCACTGTTGTTTTGAGTGGAAAATATAAGAAACACAAATACAGCTAATGTTAGGAGAGCTTCCACTTTGAAATTAGCGACCTGTATATTCGCTCCAGGCTTGATTTCTCGCTGAAACAGCTGCAGAAAGAACAAATCGGTACTCATGGATGTACCGTGTAGTAAAATATCAAGCTTTTTATCCGAGTTTCCACATAATATAATGTGTAATGAGCATGGTTGGTTCTGATAAGATAAAATTGTGCACCATTTCTCCAATTACAGTTTCAAAAACACTTTCCTATTGATTCTGCTTCTTCTCGGGTATAATACGACACATTTCACTTAATTTATTAACAGCGTTGCCTCACTGTTGGAAAAATGCCAGCATCTTCATGTGCAGCCTTGTTTCCCCACGCAGGCCAATTTGACTGGGATTAAATGTCAAGCTAATGTCTGAATGATTTGTCTCCTTCACATCCTAGTAGGTGGAAAAAATCTAAACAAATGGTACCCCTCTTATCTATAATTAATCATTTTAATGGACCCCAATTGCCAACGTCTTAACTCCACCCCCTCCGCCTTCCTTTGCTCTGCCCATTAAGTAACCATCGTAACATTAGCCGGTATATCTGCAACTAATGAGGGAGTTTTGAGCCGGTTGGTTGGATAATGAACTGATACCTTTGGAATATATCATGCTTTAAATAAGGCGGGGATGAATCGATAATGGTAATCAGTGTTCTCTTTGCTTGCCCACAGGCTGCTGCTTGCACACGCAAAGCCTCTTTTTGTGAATCAGAGAGCTCTGATCGATTAGAGACCAAATGACAAGCTGATGGAAAACACAGAGCCACAGAGATTTGGACATTATAAGATTAGCATTTGATTTAAACACACATCTCGGTCTTGTCTGTATGATCTATGTACGATGTTCGCTTATTTTACATGTCTCTAACGGTGGTGCGGGAAAATACTGATGCACTGGAGTATCATAATATTACAACCTCTGACACTGTATCAATTCTCAAAAGAATTGTATTGATTTTTTTGGTTTTTAATATCCTAAAGGATCCTGGTAGTGCTTTGATTTAAAGTCTTTGAGTCCTTAGGTAACAGGTCGCTACAACAGTGTTATTTACTTTTGCATGTTTACATATAACCTGTGAAAAACAGGGATCAACAGAGGCCATCCTCCTTCTAAGCCCAGACTGTTCTGAGTGGTCACTTTAACCTGTAATCTATAATGTCTCAGTGGTGATCCATGCATGTCAGTGGGTCAAAATGTATGTTACACTAGAAATTGAGATAAAAAAAAAAGAGTGCAGGTAAGTCATCAAAAATGTACTTAATCAGTTTCAATAAAAAGATAGTCATTACTCATGTTATAGTATAATATAATTGACATAATAGCGGCATAATTGTGCATCCCTAAATTAACAATAATAAACAATTAACAATATTGAAGATTCCATATCGGTGACATGCTGCTGCTATTATTATAATAAGAAGCAGAATAAAGGATGGCACGACGGTGAAGCGGTTAACACTGTCAGCCCACAGCAAGACTCTAAATCCTAAGGGTGAAGACACACCAACCTGACAGCTGATCGTCATCGAAACAGGTCACACAACTGATGAGTCGGCTCCCATTTCTTCCACACGGTCAAAAAAGTGTGAAGAACACACCAAATTAACTACTGACTTCAGCGTATGCTCTGTGCTGACACGAGATGTAAAAGCGTAAAATGACAGAACATCTCTCTAAACACAGAGTTCACTGTCGTCAGTCATTGTTGTCAACAGAAAGTTGAGTAGTCAAGAAGGGTTGTTGCTGTTGAACAGATGGCTGGTCATAAGATACTGGCGTTGTCAGCTCTCAGGCTTCTTCTTGTGGCAGAAAAAAAGAAACCTAAGGAGAAATCGTATTACGCTAACAATGCTAACGCTGTTCACTTCATGGAATGAATGAAGTCCATCGGCAACGCTGACTGTCACTCATTCAGATAAAATATGAGCAGTGAATGGACAATTATAGAAGACAATAATAGTTTGAAGTACCTCGGCAGAGCTGGATTCACAAGGAAACTTCTCGCTCACTGATTCACTAGTCGAGGGCTATATCCCTCCATCAGTCAGATTGGTCCGACTGAATGACGGGTAGTGGCCGATTACACATGTTAAATCGGCAAGATAGACTCATGTCACTGACCTTGCCAGACTGCCTGATGAAGTCTAACCGCTGAAAATCGGGTTGGTGTGTCTTTACCTCAGGGGTCACCAATCCTAGTCCTCGAGGGCCGGTGTCTCCAGCATGTTTTAGATGTTTCCTTCTTCCACAACACCTGACAGTCATTATCAGGCTTCTGCAGACTTTGATGGCAGGCTCATCATTGGAATCAGGTATGTTGGAAGAGGGAAATATCTAAAACATGCAGGACACCGACCCTCAAGGACTAGGATTGGTGACCCCTGCTTTACCTGAATCCTGCATTTACTACCAGCCTGGGTTTGCATGTTCTTGCCATATCTGCATGGGTACTCCAGCTTCCTTCCACCAAGACATGCATATTGTTCTAGATGTGAATTTGAAAGTGAGTGGTTGTGTTTCTGTATACTGTATATCACATAAGACAGCCAGGATATACACCGCCTTCACCCATTAGTAGCGAATATGGGCTCTGGCACCCCCATGACCCTCATCAGAATTCACTGGTTTGGAAAATCAATGAATGAGTAACAATAAAAATAACAATGCATTAGTTCTGTATGGTACTTCTCACCTACCAGCCAGATTTTAAACCTAAAAAACTGGACTACCTGATAGCGTGTGATATAAAATCACATTAAAATCAGAAAATAACGTGAAATATAATTTGCAATCATTGCTTCTTAATGTACCCTTTTGATTTTCTTCAGCTTGTTCAGTAAAGATTAGCGTTAATTAACTACTTGTACTGTCGGATCTGTTAAGTGTTAGCTAAGCACTGTAAACTGTTTGTTGCATTGGTCTGTTGAAATTAATGTTAGCTTATTTTTGATATTTTCCCTTTTAAGTGCTTCTTGTTTGAGTTGTGTTCTGTTGCTTGACAATTGGCTTCACTGTGGTATTAACTGGCATTTTGTGGATGTGTAGAATGTGAGTATATGAGTTACAGAGCATTACCGTGGCAACACATGCTTAAGAGGCTACAGTGCCTCTCACAGAAAATATTGATATTCCACTCTGAAAGTATTAAAGTGGATATGAAACAATGACAAATATTTAGGTGTTTTTTTTTGTCATAGGTCAGACAAGGAATTACTAGAAAATTGGATTGTACTTTATTTTATCAGCAGCAGCCACTCTGCTAGCTAGTTCGACTGTCCATTATGTTTAAATATAAACAGAAATAACAATGACTTCAATTTAGTCATAATACTGTGTTTATTACCATGTGTATGGGAGGCTTTTTAAAGCAATTCATGAGCAGAAATGAGATGCAAGGCTAATTAGCATAAACTGACATAAACACATGGCTAATTTGCATAAGGTCAGGTTAGACTGCGATTGCTGTTTTTGTGAGGTTGACATATCAGCCAAAAACTTTTTTATTCATTGTTACATACAAATAAAATGAGCACTGTGATATTGTTTGTTGTTTTATGTCACTTTTGAAGTAGACCTGGTTAAAAGAGGGCGCCGCTCTATGGTGGTCACAGCTCCATATGCAAGTGGGAAAAGAAGCAGAAGGGCTGATCTGCCATTGTTTGGAGATGTGTGGGGGGATACGGAGTGGAGGATGGGTGATGTGAGAAGTGTAAAGACTTACCCAGAACAGTGAGACGAGCAGGTCGTGATCTAATCGCCGCCTGGATAGCCTGACACTCAAAGAAAGCATCGTCTTGTATCTCTGTTCTCTGGATCAGGAGGTGATATTCTCCTTTACTGTGGTCTCCAACAATGTCATATCGTGGATAGCCTGCAGCACAATTAGAGAAACACAATGGGTGTCTGGATGCTCATGTAGCACATCTGTTTCTGTCAGGGTCTTTCCATTCACAGCTTATACTGGCTTTTTTTTTGATGATTTGAAAGCATACAAAGTGAATAAAGCGTTGCATTTTTCCTTTCAGGAATAAACCCACTGTGCATTTTGCAGCCCGGTTTTTGTCTTTCCTTATAGGAAGATGGCTTTGGAAGGGCACGGGTATTGAAGATTAGAGTTCACATCGTGATTCTTGTGAGTTTTAAAGCTTAGGAAATAAAAGTAAATACATTGTGAGTCACGTTTTCTTTCATATGTTTGGGATGTTTTCTGTATTCAGCCAAGCCTTTTGTAAAATTGGCGAATAGTTCCATATAAATATATTTACAGATAGACAGGATTCCAAAGTACTGTGAGTATTTAGATGATTATAACACATGTCTAGAAATATGAACATTTGTAGAAACACATGGCAACATTTTTTTCTGGCGCAGAGGGAGGATATTTTGTCACATGTACTGGTGGTGTTGGGTTTATTGGTGTAAAAAATAATTAAATTTGCCTCTGTGAATTATTTTGAGTCACGCTAAAGGAAATCAGATCATGTTCTGATGATGTATCCTAATGTAGAATAAGTCTAAATTTCTCTTTTATGAAGCCAAAAAGACACATCTGACTGGTCAAATGTGTCCAAACCATGCTGCAAAATCCTATAAACCACTGACAACCGTGATATTTTCATTGCCAAGCCAAGTCGAACTAACCAGAGGGCTTGTTTTCTTCCTGGTATTCTTATGTTTGTACTCAGGACCTCTTTCAGAAACATTTTTAGTACACATGCGTTGGTATCCACTGTGTAAAACCCATAAGGCCCCTGAGGGCAATTTTGTTGGGATTATTGCTATATTGCTTCCACTTCTGTAATTGGTACCCTGATGACATCAGATGCCAAATACTACCCAGAAGCCCCAGTGGCAATGTAATATGTGATTAATTGCATTTTCCTTACAATAAATGAAAAAATAAATTAAAATGAAACGACTAAATGATTTGTAGCAAAAAAAAAAAAAAAAAAAAAAAAAAAAAAAGATTGGATTATATCCAGATTTATACTAGTGCTGTGTGTTTAAATAACCCAATTTCTTTATTTATTTATTTATTTTTCCATGTGGCGTGATACTACAGAGAATAGCCTACATATGCACACCTCAATACACATTTTATTCCAGCACAGAGTTAAGTGGATTTCATTTTTAAAGAATACATTGTGTACCAGTTTTGTGGCAAATAAGAGGTGGTAGTTGGAATGTGGAGATAAATCCTGTTATTCTGGCTTCTTCTCTTTACCGACTCACATGCAGGTGGACCGTTCTGTTTCTGAAAAATCCGAACAAACGGGGACAAAGAACGTCTTTGAAAACTGGATAATCTCTCATCCGTTTCCCAAAGTCCAGTCAATGGATGCAGCACAGAAGGTGGTGTGGGGTGTGTGTGTGTGTGTGTGTGTGTATGTGTGTGTGTTGGAGACATTTGTAGATGAATGAAAGAAGAGGCAAGAATGGAGGAAGGAGGAGAACAGGGGATAAGTATATATGCAGGTCAGCTTGTTGACGGAGAGAGCAAGCTGGAGATGGTGAGGGAGGTGGAGGAGGAGGAGAGAAGGGAGTCCATTAAAGGCAAATGGGCAAAGTAAATAACATTAATGCTTATTGATTCCATCTAAAATACAGCTATTTATTCTACTGACCAACAATCAATGGCTGGGGCACTTTGGAAGTCCCTCACTAACGTCGGTCCATAGCAATAACACAGGACTTATGAAAAATACCCTCTCATTACATTGGAATACAACACTAATACATCGCTGTGGCTTATTTATTTTTTAACAAAATACACATTTCATCATCGATAAAATCACGGTAAATTCTAATTTGCTGCGCTATTACTGCATATTAGCTAGTTCCATAGCAAGCTGTTTTTACATTTGCATGATTTAAAAGCAAATTCTTGACCGAACTTACTGCAAATAAACCTGGGAAGTTTGCTCAGAGGTGAATGAAACTTTGGACTTTACAGCTGTAGTTAAATTGGTGTTTACTCCTTCAGTGTGGTTCATTAGCCTAGTGACAAGAGACCTATTTGTGCAAGGGCAGGATCAACACCCTGCAGAGAGTCTGATTACATACACACACAGGACCTAGTTTTGGGTAAAAATGCTGATTATGGTGGAAAACTAAAGAACAATTAACACTAAAAAAATGTTCTTCACTTGTAGGTGCAGCTGGTTACTAACCAAAATAATTTATCTCATTCTTTAGAATGCCTAGATGATCCCAAACATGAGATAGTTTGCTTAAGAAAAATAAATTAATAAAAAAAAAAAAAAAAAAAAAAAAAAAATCACATATTGAAAGATTTGTGGGTGGATATAAAAATGAGTCAGGTGCAAAAAAACAAAACAGTTTGGGTCTCTATAGTTAGTTTCCTCTTCATGCCAACAATATGCACAGGGAAATGTTATCCAAACCCCCTGTGTATCAGCTGAAATTAGCATCCATTAATATTAGATCATATGGCCTGTTTGTGAGTGCTAATTGGTGTGTTTAAACTTTATGCGGGGTTGACATTACTGCTATCAAATACAACTGTATGTGTTAATATTTACTAAGTAGTTAAAATGATTTGGCAGCTTGGACTTTTCAGTAAGTTACTGCTGCCAACATGCCCCTCACCGTTTCCCCCTATCCAAATATGGTCACTTTTGGCTCCGAAAAACCAACAAACAACATAAAACAAGATAGCGTACTTGAGGCGTCAAAACTGCAATCTACAAACCAATACATGTTGACTGAATCCACTTATTTTTATACAGATTACACTTCCATAAAAGACAAATTAATTCATGTCCAGGAAATAATTTAGTCAAATAAAACATTGAGAATAAATAGAGACCAAAAGATAAGATATGACGTAACATCAGATGCGACCAGACCAGACACTGCTGACTTAAATCAACTGTAAGGCTAGGATCTGAAATACAATACCACTGCATGGGGGAGACGTGGCCAAGGTGATGGGATGTTGATTTGTCAGATGTATCTTAGCTGAGCAGAAAACGACACAAGCGAGAAATTCAACACAAGTCCCTCCTGCGGCGAAAATCGTATCCATTTACAGGACATTAAAACCACTGGAGGCCATGTGGACGTGTTGGAAACCTCATCATGAATCCAGTCAGTTTTGTATTTGTTGTCACTTAATGGAGTAGAATTTTTAAGAACATATATTTGATAAACTACGCCAATTTTATGCATCCGGTCTTAGGCAAAGCACAGACGGCGCTGAGCATCAATCACACATATAAGCAAAGGCGATTTGTATTAATTATGAGACATAAAACTGCCACTTTAAGCTGAGAGCTATTAAGATGTAAACATAGAGGCTGCTGAATATTAGTTTGGCTGTTAATTGAGTGTCTTGTATTGATTTGTGCTTATGGCAGGTTTGCTTATAAGAAGGGGTGATTTCCCTCCATCTGGGCTATATATATCCCCGCTCCTACTAAATCATTTTATGCTCAGTGGAGACAAAATTTAACCCTACCTCACAGTGACTCCTGCCACTTCACCAATAAACCATACAAAGTGTGGAAACTGCTGCAGCGTGACAGTAAAATAATAACACAATTGGACTGTCAGTGCTTGTGTAACAATGTGTGTGACTGGGTCCTGGATGTTTCTGGGTCCACTGACCTTGATACAACACACAGCTTTTCAGAGTCACCATTAGTGTATTTGGTGAATAAAGTATCCTGCTAACCAAACGAAACAGAAATGAAAAACATTCAGAGCAGTGCACTGTTGTATTTTACAGGACGCTCCTAAAACAGAGAGATGTTAGAAGTGAGAATGAGGCTGTGAAGACGGAGAAGTCTCAGGCTGCAATCCAATATCTAACCTTGGAGGGCTGTGGTCGGGGGCTGCACTGAGCTAGGATGTCGTGACCACAGTTGTGTCCGTTCTGCTCTTTAACCCACCCCCCCTCCGCAAGAGGTGTTGTTTTTGGTTTGGTTTGTTTCTTTGTTTGATTGTTAACACTGTAGCAGCAAAACTATTGGTTGAATTCATACCAAATTTGGTTTATAGATTGCCACTGACCCAGAATAGATATGTTTACTTTTTGAGAGAAGTAGGTCAAAGTTAAAATTTTTCGTAATTTTTTCAAATCTTTTTTTCCCCTCCCATTTACTTATAATGGGTGACATTTCAAATTTCTTTAAAAACATACATTTTGTTTCAATTTACTTCAAACTTGGCACATATATAGAGGCAACTGATACGATGACATCACCACACACATAGACATGATGACATCAGCTGGATTGATGCCAAGATGAGCTACAATATGTGCAAGGGGCGGGGTTTGTTGTGCCTGGAAACACTTGTTTTAGTTTGTTGTGCTATTGTGTTTAGTGATAGTCTCCTATTGAAAGAGTGATCTTTAACTTGGGTATTTTGACCTTTTGTAAGATTGATTAGTCAACAAATCAATAAAAAAAGAAAAGAAAAAATATTCAAGGAGCCGTATGAAGTTCAACACATACTCACTCAAACTCACCCCCTTACCCTATCTTTTTACTGACCATAAATTCCCATGTCACCTTCCATAAGTAAGCTTAACAAGTCTTTTACATATCAAAATAAATTCTAACCAAGCCTTGCTCATTAAGTTAACATTCAACCTTTGTTTAATGTGTGTGTCTACATGAAGACAGGACAAGGCATGAGTGTGTGAATGTTGTGCTGCTTGATGAATTAAATAAGAAAAAAAAATTCTGATAAAAGTTTTTGAGTTCAGGTTCTGATATTTTTGTTCGGTTCAAGATGACGATTCTGTAAATGTAACCTTGAATGTCAAGGTTTATAAACTGTTGTAGTCAATTTAATGACTAAACTCATTTCAGAAATACCAACTATCTATTCAAGAATTACAATCCACTTCAAATTTTAATTATGAGAGTGAAACTTTAGAAAATTGAGTTCATACACCTCTTCAAAAAGTACGGAATTCGGATTTTTTTTTCTTTTTTAGTAAAATATGAATTTGAGAGTTTTTAAAAATAAATAAATGAGTGTTTGAGGCAGAGAACAGGCAGGAGTGAGTTTTACATCAATGAACATCAACATAAACGTGCAGCTCCACAGCCATTCTTCTCAGAGGTTGGTTTGTTAGTCCCATACACGCAGATGTTTTGAGCAAGGCTTCCATATGAGCAAACAAAGCGGGAGGTTAACATAGCCTAAAATTGTTGAAAATCTTCGACATGGGAAGAGGCAGCAATTGTAAGCCATTTGTAAGAATGTGAACGCTGTTGTCTGGCACGGCAGATGTCACGTACGGTCTGAAAATCTACTAAAAAGTCTGGAACTCTGTAGGAATCCTGGGAGAATACCACAGTGGCACAAATACAGCATGGGAGGAGGCTACTGGAAAACGCTAATGATTACAATATAGCCATACAGTCACTTAATTCTTCCAGAAATGACTCACTATCAATGAAATCCTACAACACGGTAGCTTACAGTTTGTGGCGTCCGTTATCTTATTGTGCTAATATCGTTTCACATCCAACGGGCTTGTGTATTCTTTCTCTCTATGCATTTTCATTAGGTATAATAACCTATTTAAATAGCGGTACAGTGTTAGAAAGAAGGGCTCACATCTGTTCAACTGGCAAAAAACGCCAATTACCTTGTCACCTCAGAATAAACACTCATAAGTGAAGGTAAGGAGATAAGAAGAGAAAGAGAAGCTTTCCATGACTTTTTTACTCCTTGTCATTTATGTGCAAATAAGAATGAAGCATTGTTTATATGATGACACAAACAAACAAACCCATGTACATGCATATGACACACAAACTCACTTGGAGCCCACACACACACATGCACTGAGCTCCCGTCCTTTCAATCTATCTCCGCCATGTTCAGTCAGTAGTGATGTTTGGTAAGGCGGTTTGGTGGTCCCTTGGGGCCCGGTCATTATGACTTTCAGTGACACCAGGGAAAGGCCCTGGAGGGAGATAGAAAAGATGTAATGGTGGAGAATTGTCCTCCGAGGCCCAATTAGGGGAACACTGCCTATGACAAAATGGGAGCGCAGAAAAGAGGCCAAGGCAGACGGTGTCTTTTGGGGAATGCATCATGTTAACATACTAAAATATGTCTACATGACAGCGCACACCTACTGGAGGGATGGCTCCAAGCATTTAAAGAACCAGATTAGTGGGAGAGTCCATTGATTTTACATGGCCCTATGTGATCTAACTGTATGTGCAAGATTACCGCAGCTCAAACATGTGCAGATACAACGGTGTGTTATTGACCTAACCCTCCACCTAGACAAACATCCTCTTTACAGACAGCTGATTGGAGGGCGGCTCTTCCTTGGGCATCTCCAGTCTTCACAACAGCCTGGGGTAAGATGGAAGGAGGAGCAGAGAGGGAACCACATGTGGATAGGAAAAGAGCAAAACAGGATGAACCATCTGCCAGAGCAGCAGATGTTGTGATAAATTGCATCTTTTAAATGTTGACTTTTTGGTAACCCAGCTGGACGTACTGACGAGGAGGTTTTCAGTATTTTTTTTTTTTTATGTCAGGAGACTGAGAAGTCTGTTGGTATGTTGTTGGAGGTGTTTTCCCAATGTGTGCTGCAGTCCTAACACTGCACAGCAGAAGACAACAAAAAAGGTGTCATTCAGAATTTTCAACCAAACAAGACAATAAACACTGTGGGGATTTTCTGTGTTGTTGTTGTTG
>JAPSES010129518.1:0-11307 GCA_029822895.1 Maxillicosta whitleyi
ATCTATATTCTGTGAAGTACAATTTAGGGCTGGGTAACAAATCAAGTTCAATCAATTAATCAAAGTTTTGCTTTGTGTGCCATTCTCCAGCAGACTTTTTGCTCAACAGAAATGTAATGGTTTATTCTTGAAATATATTAATTGTGAATGTTTTCCTTTTTTAACATCTGAACATATTTTATTGTTCCAAAACACAAAGTAAGAGTGTCATAGGGTAAGTTTTTGTCTACTAACATTATTAAAGGTTCTGAGCTCTCTTTCTCAAATTAAAATAGTTTTCATTTTCCTATCTATTGTGTTTTTGTTCATTAGACAACTTGAAATCATTTTAATGTTTTAGGACATTATTAGGGTGTTGGATTTAAAATAGCCTATGTGTATTTGCATGTTGACATAAAGAGACATGAAGAGATCATCTAAATTACTCATTGTGCTATTTTCTGTATTTTTAATATTTTCAAATATGTGATACGCAGCAGCAGAATTTTGGTCATCCCCACCAAATCTTACTCCAAATGTTTCTGAAAAGTTGGCAGCCCTTTTACTGTCACAGGAATTTAATAATCTTTGGATTATTTTTTTTTTAACTAAATTATCTAACATTAAAAAATGGAAGTTAACTTAGCAGGTGATAAGGTCATGGTGAAACCTTGCATCCATCGTAAACATTCAAACTCTGCATCTTTTTGTGACGTGTAGAATTCGCTCATATGGGGGCGCTGTTGAATATTTAAGGGCAATAATCAAACGAAGAAGAAAATACAGCCAGTTCCGGTATAAACCGGAAGAGGCGCCAAAATTGAAACTTCGTAAATGGGCATTGACAAAAGAGTGTTGTGTATGTTTTTACGAATTACTTTGTTCAAACTTTGGTAACATACACACCTTTGTTAAAATGGACCCGACCACACAGTTCTTTAACAAGCTGCGGAAGCTAGCGGTGACTCTTGAAACAGAAACGGACACACTTCAGACCGCCTTCGAAAACCGCAACAACGACGATGATGATGATGACAGCAGTAAGTGACAGAGTTTACACCGAAAATCAAGCTTCACATTGGCATTGAGAACATGATTATTCCCCGTAAACCTATTACCGCGATGTTGTCCCTTTTTCAGACACTGAAGCGAAAGCAATGAGAGCTTATCATGAACTGAACTGTGACGTCAAGAACCTGAAGGTAATCTGGTTGCGTTTACAGGAGAGACATTTGAATCCAATCCAACTTTAAAACAACTAATGTGTCTCAAAGTGCTGTACAGAAAAATAAATAAAACCCAAATTAAGAGTAAAATACAAGAATAAATTAAATGGAATAGAAATGTACAAAAACAGTGTTGTACAGAAGAATAAATAAAATATAAGAATTCATCAAAAACATAAAAAGTTGTACACACATACGTTTATAAAAAATATATATAGTAATAAACCAATATCAAATAAAACAATAGAATAAAAATAACACATTAAAATATCTCACGTGGTTTCAAAGGCCAAGGAGAAATTAAAAACAGACAGAGAGGAGGCCTGTCTGATATGGAGAGGCAGATCATTCCATAGTTTAGGAGTTGCTGCAGCAAAGGCGCAGTGACCCCTGAACTTATGCTTAGTTTTTGATACCTTCAGGAGCAGTTGGTCAGCTGATCTGAGAGGGGGGCATGTATAAATCTGCAGCAGTTCAGGTGGGGTGAGGACATTTAGGGATTTTAAAGTAAATACAAGAATTTTAAATCTAACTAATTCTTTAATCTCACTGCCTCAATTATTATTAAAACACTTCTATGTTTATGGTGAAACATATGACACATACACAGTAAGAAGAAAACAAGTTAATGGGGAGTGAATATGTGTAGTAATTATTGAGTGCACAACACATAGTCTAGTAAATCTCACATACAGTAGATTCAAGTATTAGCCTAGTCTGAAAGTATATAAGGCATTTGTGCATTGTACAACAATATCCACATTGTATCATCATATTTGTATTTATTTAGTTAGTTACAGGGCAGTGTATATTGGCATTTGTTACAAAGAACAAGATGCATGCATCATATTTAGCAGAGAAGCTGAATTCCATGTTTTCCTAGACAAACGATCGACATAATAAAACATCAGATAGATTATGAAGCACTAATACACTGGAAGAAAACCCTTAAACATGACAGATAGCCTATGGGAAAGAGTGCTCAGGCTGAATGGTTACAGGCAAGTACATTAAAAAGGTGCTTACATTCTCAAAGTAAAATGACATTTTCTAGAATAAGACATAGAAGAGAGGGGAGAAAAAAAATAGAATAAATAAATAGGTTAATCATACAATTCCAAACCAGGCATGGAAAGAAGTAAAGGTTCTTATGCCAAGAGAAAGTGACAAGACCGTAACAGGCATAACAAAGCAAGACTAAAGTTTGGATTTGAGTGTTAAGGTCTTGTGTATGTTTTCATATATCAAAGTTTGTTTGTCCAGTTTCATTTTAAACCTTTAACACAATTTTAAAAGTTAAACTAGGTTTGACTGTTTAAACCCCTTTGCATCCGATTTTACATAAGTTTCTTTCCTTTGCAGGGCGAGATCCAGGATCAGCTGACTCAGCAAAGAGCACAGTTGAATGAAGTGAACAGCTTCATTAAAGCCTGTGGTGTGATGGAACAGAGGGTCACTGAAGATATTAAGAGATTAAAGGCACAGTGGGAAAAATATGGTTACCAGGCTCCCAAAGACATCCACAACACAAATAGTAAGTACTGACTAGTTTATCGGTAAAGGACATGCATAGGGGACATACAGTGGCTGCATTGAATTGTTGTTGATTTCATATATTCATACTTTATTTAAATTCATTGTTTAACCAGTGTCTAGGTGTACCTCTTACACCCATAGAGCTAGATTGGTTGGACGATTTCATGTGCTTTAAAGTAAAATCACTGTGAAAACAATTAGAAAATAATGTTCTACTTTTACTTATTTTGTACTTACACGTGAATAGTTGTGTTTGCAAAAAACAAGTAAGAAATGGTGCATACTTTAACGTTAGGGTAAACTGACTTCCTAGCTTTTTTAAAATTCTTCTCATGCAGAGGCCAAAGGTCAGGAATCAGAAGTTGAAGACAAAACAGGAGATGAATTTGAAAACGAGTCAACAGGAGAAGAAGAGGATACCCAGGAGGACTCAGAAGTGCAACATTCCCCTGGATCACCTCCAGCTTTAAGGGCACCACCCTGTGCAGATCCTCTGCGCACCCCACAGCTCTCTGACTTTGGTCTGTCTGAAATGCAGATGAAGAGAGCTCTGGCGGGGGCAGAGTGGTGCTCTGAAGCACCCACAATGCCTGAAATGAGTCTTCCTCACCCCTCATTTAACACACCTGCCCTTCCTCCAATGGCCATTACTCCTAAACGTGCCCTGCGGATGGATGATGATGAGCTGCAGACACCTCAGATGCATGACTTTGGCATTTCAGAGCACACAATGTGTCTGAACAATGACTTCACTATGGATCTGCGGCGCAAGAATGTTGAAAAAGCCCAAAGGTAGAGCGTTATGGTTCAAGTGGTGTAATATTAAGAAAATGGTTAAATGCATATAGTTACTATTTATTGTTTTTCAACAGACCATCTGAGAACCTCCCTGATCCGCCTGTGAACCCTCTGGAGACCTTAGCAATAAAAGGTTTGAAATCTATATTTCATCACCATATCATTACCATTTTAGCTTTTTTGCATTAAACAACTGTCTTGATGAGAAACTACACCATGTATGACTTTTTTCCGATATATTTTTTATTATTATTTGTATTTGTTTATTTAGATTTTTTTATAGAATATCCTTTGCAGTGAACAACATATTTAAAGTAAAACCGTGAAACTTTTGTCCTCTACAGAGGACAAAAATATATTGCTGGGTGTCAGGAGGATATCACAGCATTGAGACATTCACTAAATAACCAGATGACTAAAATGACTTTACATGACTGCTCATTTAATGTCATTGTAAACGAAAATGTCTTATTCCATCACCTGCCTAGGAACTGCAGATAAAAAGCAGTTATTTTTTCCTAATTCTGTTATATGGTGTATTTTTTTTATACAACAATGTTCATAAATATGCATTTTCCCTATTAAATGAAAAAATAATTCTTTATATGGTGTATTTGTTGCTGAATCGAAGCACTGACCTGTTTTTTGCATTTCATCTAAATTACAAATGTCATTAAATGGAACTAAAGTGGAATGTTAGAGGTACAACAAAAAGAAATAATAGACTTTGACTGAATACAAAATATTGTTAAAATAAAGAATTAACTGATGCTGTCACTGTTCCCTTTGTACGCCAAATAAAAAAGAACTGAAGCATTTTTGTACTCTTCTTGTGTTTTTAGTGTCCTCAACAGACTTGGAGTCTCCAGAGCCACCTGTGTTTTGCACCCCAGGGCTAAAAATAAAAAAGACAAATGGTCAGTGCCCCCAAAATCCTCAGGAAAATGGTAATCCTGAATCTCCTGGTTGCCATGGAAACTTGGTAACAACCCCTGAGGTCCCAGCATTCAAAACCCCATACATGAACCGGCTGCTCAGCACCAAGAAGGTATGAAGGACTTCTATGTATGTGATTGTTTATGTGCTGAAACTATACATTGAGGTTTTTTGTTTTTTTTAAGTTTTATTCATATGATATCATGTATTGCATTATTTTATTGTCATTTTAAAAACTGTTGTATACCACAGCAATGTTAGGAAAATGTAATTTGCTTGCACTCCTTGCACTCCACAGCCTTACTGTGTGTGCTTTTATGTCTTATATCGATAGAGTACACGAAAGCCTGAACCTATTAAGATGCAAAGCGATGATGACAGCCATGTTTTTGACCTGCCAACACCCCCTCATGATGGAGCAGTTGCCTCTAAGCGTAACTGGGAATATGATGTTCCAGACATATGCATTGAAGGTGTGGAGGACAAGCAGATGCCAGAGATGCCAAACCTGGAGTCTAATTTGGGAAACTCTTTACAAGTGTGTAAATATGTCATGTTAGTAATGACCTAAATTTTCTTTTTTTTTTTCCCGTTTTCTGCCCACATTATGACAGAAGGTTTTATGTGATGAACTAGAGTAAAGAAATGAGAACTAGTATGTTTAACTAGTTATTATAGTAATTAAAAATATTCAAACCAAGTGGTGCCAGGCACAACAAACACTGCCTCGTACATAATTGTAGCTTATTTTGGCATCAATCCAGCTGATGTCAGCATAAACAAATTTCAGATATTATAAAAATAATAATTTTAATTCACTAAAAAAATTTTTTTAACTTTGACCTACTTTTCCCAAAATGTAATCATATCTATTCTGGGTCACTGGCAAACTATAAAGTGTTAAGAAACAAACCAAAATTAATAGCCCTTGCCTCCCTTTCGAGGGGTGGGATATTAACATTCTTGTCAGTAGAATTTGTTTTTCAAGATATCCACAACATCTCAAAACTAAATGTAAGTACTCAAAGTATCCTTAAAAATGTAAGTGGCTAACCCTCACATCCAATAGTCAGAGTAGATATGTGTTACAAATATTTCTAATTGATTCTAATTCTTCCTGGTTAAAAATAACACTTTAGACTTTCTTCAAAACAAATAATCACACATGTTTTATAGCCTCTACAACTGGATTCTGGTTATTCAAGACATCAGGATTGTATTTCTTACTATAATATCTCTACTATCTACACACCAAAAATTATGAATACAATCTCAGTCATCTAAAATGAGGAATCATTGTCCAGATTTCTAGAATGGAACACATAATGCAATGTATAGATCTATATGACATTTCCTTTTCTGTAATGACATTTTTACTAATTAGAATTTATCGTGCAGTTATATCAAATGGGTAACAATTAGGTCATTACCTTGGCATTGCAACTAATTTCTCAAGATCACGATTCAATTTGATATGCCTTCATTTGGTGGTTTCTCGGTTAAAATGCTACTGGGTGACAAAGCTCCATCAGTGTTCACACAAGGACGTTATGGTTCATGGCTGAGTTCTTCATATGATTGTTTCATAGAGCATGTCTGACGTTTGTTTCCCTTAACTATTTCTTGGTTTGCCTCCAGAGATGCGCAAAAATTCCGAAAATGTTGAGTGAATGCGAAAAGGTAGCTAAAAAACAGTCGGCCAACAACCTGGATGTAGACGGACCGACCCAGGAGTTTAACTTGGGAACACCATGTGTCAGACGGGTCTATGAGGAGCCCAGCACCCCAGAGATGCCAGACCTCAGCTCAGTCACCCAGGACATCTGTAAAGTAAGAACACTTCTCACCACTCAAAGCCAGTAGTTTGGGTTTATCTTAGGTGCTGTTTACACTTGGGTTTTAGAAAGTATTTTAGTGACATTTTTGCGTTTTACGCCTGTGCTAATCATATGCCACTGCCTGTTGACAGACAAGCACCAGAGTTGTTTTTCATGGGTAAGCAAAGAAAATAAAATATTTCAATCCTAATCCAGGAGGTGGCTATTTTATGGTTCTCCTTTCCATTTTTTTTTCAGTGGCCTCAAAATAACCCCCATGTCCTACACTCATAAAGTGTTCGTCTTTTTTGGGGCCACTTAACTAGTGTTAACACTCCATAAGATGTGTGGTCCACTGTGTCTGGGTGGTCACTTACATTTTACTGCTGTCCAGTTTTACACTTATAGCTTACAGAGTGTTTTAAAAACTAGTGGATGCAAGTGTATATTTATGTACATTTTCCACCCATTTATTTGTGAATCAGCAAGCCTTTACCAGAATCCAAGACAACAACCAGTGATTTATAGATTAAAAAAAACAAAACAAAGAAACTATGGTTTGGAAACAATTTATAGATTTGCTTTGTGGAAGACATAATCCTTGTGTTCTGCAAATAAAGTTGCATACTTATTTAATCATTACAAAGCGTTCATCATCTGTTTTTGTGCTCTTTTTTTCATAATTTTACTTTGATTGTGTAGCTTGTGTCCCAGGCTCAGCTGAAGAAGTCTACCACAGCAACAGTTCGCCCATATATGAGGCCAGATAAAGAAAACACCAGGTAAATTAAGGTGGAAAATTCTCCAAGGGTTTATCCATTTTTTTGGTTTTTTTAAAGCTTCATATCAAGCTGTCAAAGTATGACTGTCATTCTGAATTTGTATTGACTGATGACCTGTTTTACAATATGATACAGTTAGCTTTCAATCCCTTTTTGTTACTGCTAAAGAAAATATGTATAAGAATCTTAAGGGATATAGTGTCATTTCTATTACACTGTATATTTTAATTTAATTTTGAACATTTTGGTTGTTTTTATCTTTCTAAACCTTTTATGTTGAGCTGAATATTTGTAAATTATGCCATTCCTTTTTGCAGTTTTACATTGTATTGTAAATGTCTTCTTATTTTCAGTCCTCTTCCCAGATGTGTGACTCTGTCTGCGGTGTCAGAGACTGAGTTTCAGAGTTTACCCAGCTACATGAGGCAGATGACTTTGCACAACCTTAATCAAGCCGTCCAAAACATCAACACCTTCATGACACAATGTCGAGGTCAGTGAAAAATGTTATTTGTGTGGTTTTAAATGAGAGGTTGGGAAAAGGTAGCAGATTGAAATTAATCTCTAATATTTGAGTTAAAGATGTACTTTAAAATGGATTCAGATGTTCTTTATTTCTATACAGACAGGTGAAGAACATCTTAAAATGTGAAATGGGATAAATATATGACAAAATAAGTTACAAATCAAAGTTTATCTATATTAATTTGAATTCATTGTATTAACTTTCAGTTAAAAAATATGAGTACTGCATGGTATTTGAGTAAAGAAAAATTATATCCAAAATAGTTCCCCATATAAGGAATTTTTTAAGTGTGTCAGTATGTAAAAAAAAAAAAAAAAAAAAATAGTGAAACAATTTTCATGTAATTTGCCACAGGAGTACACACAAGTCAGGATCTAACCCACAACTACCCAACAAGAGGATGGCATATCCTCCCTGACCCACAGAAAAAAGAAAAATAGTTCTTGTCCTGGATGTTTTCTTCACTGACTAGGTTTCATTGAGGAGTTGACTCATTTACAGGAAAATATCAAATGGTTCTCTAGTTCTGCTCCAGAAACAATTAGGTAATAAACAGCATGACAAACAAGTTGCCTGCTAATAGTAGTTGTAAATTAATACCTCATATTCATCACAAGTCTAAAGTCTCTTGTCATCTGGAGGTCATGTGTTACCATGCTTGATTACAAAATAACAAATAAATAAGCTTACCACACAGTATAACTTTCACACAAAGGATAAAATCTAAAATGTGTTTCACAGTAATGGACTAAATGTTCCACAGAAGCATTTGCTGCTAAGATTGTAGCTCTAAGTTAAAAGGAAAATACAAATTCAATTGCCATCTTGCAAAAACTTTCAGTCTGACCTGGGCACAGCTACTATCTGCAGGTAATGGCTTGATTCAAGGAATGCATGAACATAAAATATTTTAAGTATTTCTGTGTCTGTGCTACTCAGTTAAACATGTTTATTCTTGTAACCCCTTGTGGGTCAAAGGAAACTGCACCACTCCAACACATAACTACTAATTGTTTAGTGGTTAAAAAGAAAATATTGAGCAATTTTCTAATTATGTTCCTGAAGTAAAATGATCATGGCCAGACAGAGATGTTGATAATGTATCATATGTTAAGGAGTTTAAAAAAAAAAAGAAAAGAAAGAAAAAAGGCATAGTCTTACAGGGTTGCAGGGTATTTGGCAGAGATGAATGCAGAGGTAAGCCAATAGAACATTGTAGGACTGTGCTGAGGCTGAGCCATACACTCCTGGCTCAGCCTTTTAGTGTATATTGTGACCACTTAGACTAATCGTACATTAATGTGCTAATGGTTACATCAGAGACACTGAATGTCAGAGTGAGAGTGAGAACATGGAACAAGAACCTGAGAAAGGTTCTGACGCCATGATAACCATTAATCTTCTCACTACGGCAGAAATAAGAGAAGTTGTGGTAGCCAACAGTTGCAGGTACAGGGCTGTTAATTCACTGCTGTGCACTGTTACTGTTAGCTATTACATGGCATTGTTAACCACCTGCTAGGCTTTGAACAATGGGGACCAGTGGCACTGCAAGGCCTGAAACTGATGGACTAAAGGAGGACTTTGGCTTTACTGTCCATTATTATTTAAAAAAAAAAAAAAAAAAAAGTTGTCTGTGTTACTTGATCGTCACAGCCACGTCCTCCATCAATAATGTTGGAAGGTGAATGCTCAGTATCTTCTTCAGTTCATGACTTGACAGGGATCAGATGTCGACAAAAGACAATTTTATCAGAGGATTAAACTTACACCACAAGGCTGTATTACCTGGTGTCTTTGATGTCATGGCTTTCATATATATGTGTGACCCCAGCAGGAGCAGCAGGTGTTAGCCATGCCATTAGCCACATTACACACCACTAGGGCTGTTCACAGACCTACCGTGAAGCATAAGACAGGACTTTATTGTTGTATGTCACTGATGCTAACTGTGAAATGTCCCCATGGTGGGATAAATAAAGGCATCTTATCTTTATCACACCATGGGAAATACAAAAGGGCCACGAAGAAAAAATACACATGTGAAACAAAATATACAGACAAGAAACAAAAACTCTGCTATTTCTATAAGTATTTCTATACAGTTACATTTAAATATTATGTACATACTACAGCACCATGACAGTCGTATAGGTATAAGCACTGTTGGAATGTACAACTAGGAAGCACATTATTGTATTTGTAGAATGTATTTTGTATGTTTTGTTGGTTCCACCTAATTTATGTTTTTTAGGTCATATATTGCTTCTTATGATTGATTCCACATGTCATAAATCCAGATTAACTAACAGCAAGTTTAGTAGAAGTGGAGGATTCAAGCTGCATGACATGACATGAAAAATGCAAACATGTAATTTTTTTTTACCAAGATCGGTGCCGTCTTTGTGGGAGATGGCTATGTACTTGTATAAATACATTTCACAGCTGTCAGATCATTCATTAGTAGATGGATTACTGAATTATCACTGGTTTTGATTGCATTTAAAATCACTCAGAAACACCTAATTTAGAATTCCTGGCTTTATTTTGTCACTGGAGCACAGTGATAAAACCATTCTATAATGGGAACCTACTGCACAACAGTTTATCAGCACCGTGTGTCAGACAGCTGTTACAAACTCCAGTTGAACTATATCCTAAAAGTCACAAAATCATCAGAATCAATGAACTATCTGAAAAGATAGGTTAGTGAAAACCGTACCCTGTCTTTTTACCAACTACCTAAATAAAGTACAGTAGTTATGTCTTCTGTTACATGGTCTTGAGGAGCATTTTACATTTAAAACTCTATTTTTCTCTACTAATTTTATTTTTATACTCAAGCAATGCCAGAAAATATGATGGTGGTTTGCATTTTGGTTTCTACAGATTCTGCAGATTTATTTATTTTTTTTTTGCAACTGGGTGCTAGTGTGTTTGTCATTTTGCATGTTTAATCAATATGTCACTTTTCACTAACAGTAACTTTAAATCCACTTTGGTCTTTAGAGGTGAACCTGAGAATAGTTTATGGTCGAGGTGACTTGTTTCACATGACTTTACTGTTTACTCTGTAAACTCGGACTCTTTGGAGGTCAGTCCCTGTTTAATACATCTAATCTGTTGTTCTTTTGGCGCCCTCTGCAGGAAAACAGATGGAGTTTCAGATGGAGGACATGAGGAAGATGATCAGTTTTGGAGCAAAGACACCAGTGTTTATTCTCTGTCTAACTGAACTCAAGCGGCTTGAGCATGTCAAAGGAGCCAGAAACACCTCTGTGTTCAAGCTGAATGCACACACCTGAAGGCCACCCTGGTATATAAACTATACATCTAAATATAACCTGGACCACATCCACAAAAACCCAGTTTGTATGTTCATGCTGTATTTTGGAGTGAAATCACAAGAAATGCAGGAGTTTAAACTGACACTACTACAGCAAAACACAAGCTCGCATTTAGACTGTAAATATTTAAAAGTGGCACTATTTTAACTTTATTCCAGATATTAAATGTCCTGGTATGTTATCAATGTGATCACACATGATACAGAAATTAACTGTTTATACATAGACGGTAATTTGCTTGAACAGAAGTAATACTTTAAAAAAATAAATAAATAAAGAATCACACTGTTATCAATCTTATGAGAGCAAGTGTATGATTTAAGTTCAAATGTGGAATCTGAATATTTCTCTACATATATA
>JAPSES010129537.1:6808-40310 GCA_029822895.1 Maxillicosta whitleyi
CCGTTTAACACTTATTTTCCTTCAACTGTATATACAGATATTTTATACAGTATAGTTAACATTATACTCTACAGAGTGTCTGTTCCATCTGTGCATACTGTACCTGTCCCTATCAAACCACAACAATATTAAAGGTTCAATATGTAAGATTTGCATGTGCTTGTGTACAGTCATGGCCAAAGTTTTGGCAACGAGTTAATTTTGCATAAATGTTACACGCGTACCAATAAAATTTGATGAAACTAAAAATTCTTCTAAATGTTTTTCAGTGTTCCTCACAAACACGTGGAAAACAACATTTTTCTCACTGCCAAAACTGGGCGTATGTGAAGTTAATTTTGGAGTTTGGTTTTTTTGAGTGGGTTGTCTCTTTATGTCTTGATAACAGTCTGTTTTGAGTCAGATTTTCCACAAAAGTCTGTACATTCACTGGTGTTCTGCTCCTCAACAGTGGCATATTTACTGGTAATGCCAAAAAGCAACCTCCTACCAACATAAAAGAGCCTCAACAGCCACACTTAAGAGGCACTAAACCTTTAAATAAGTCTAAAACACTCTTAAGTTGTGCATCTGTGACAACCCCTGGGAGCAGCCTTTGTTTTATAAAAAGCCTGCAGCAGTTTCTATAAGCACTAAAACAATCCTCCTGACTTCTTTATTTGCTATTGTTGATAGATTTGGTGCCTCTGGACCTGCTGGCCTTTGTCCTGGAGAAGGACACCTCTAAACTCCTGCCAGGGGTACATATAAGGGAATCTGGAGGGGTGAGGGGCATCCATTTCTCGAGCCCCCATGCGTCCATGAGTTTTCCATCCTCTGAGCTGCTGGCGAACTGCGACATCTTTCCCAAAGAATTCTCCATTGTTGTGACACTTGCAGCTGCTCATGCTGCTTCCACGGTAAATAACAGCCGTCTGCCATATTTGTCCAAAACAACTTACAATACGCCTGAGTGGTTTTGTGCATCTTGTGTTTCAGAGGAATGACTACATCTTCACATTGATGGAGTCTAAAAAATCAGACAGAAGAGGGCCAAGAGAGGAGAGTCATAAGCGTAACATTTTAAGGGATAAAGAGAGAGGTAACAGCAGAGAAGAGGAACAGGAAGAGGAGAGACATTCCACAGCTGCCGCAGAGGAACATGGACGGATCATACTCGGACTGAGGTTCTCTAGAAACCGCCTGCACTTCCTTTTCAAAGGTCACGCAGGGGTTGTAGAGCACTGGGTGTTTCGAGGCACAGGACTGACTGATAACCGGTGGCACACACTGGTTTTAGCTGTTAGCAGTCGTCATGTGACGCTCACAGTTGACTGCAACGCACCAATGGAAATGTAAGCCCAACGCCGACTTTGTTCTATTGTTTTTTTTTTCCCTTCTCTGCTTTCTATGCCTTTCAAAGGATGTAGTTTTGTTTGAACATAATAAAGGCTCAGTATGTAACATTTAGTGACATCTAGTGGTGAAGCTGCAGATTGAAGTCAGCTGGATAAACCTCATCTCACCCATTGCTACGATTTGGTACCAATGCAAAAACGTAGTGTAGGGGTTTAGTGTCATAGGCGATGGTTAATGTACTTTAATGGTGGATGCTACTCACCATAAAACAGAAAAAGGAGAAGAAGCATGCTGATGTTTGGGCCTATATACTGGATGTTGCATTTGTTACTATTTTCTACAATGGAATATAGTGCAATGTGCTTTATGTGAATATTAATACTGCAGTACAGTATAAGTCACATGACCACCGGGTGCATAACACTGATACAATTACGTGTCAGCTGATTATATTTTAGTAGAAATCTAAGTGTCATTGTTTTATATATAAGTTTGATAGTGCGTGTCTCCACTGCTTCACAGTGAATGAATGAATGTTTTTATTTTTTTGAACATACAAATATCACAGAACAGCCGTTAACAAAATAAATTCCCAAAGCAAGTTATTGACAGAAAACAATCAAAACAAAAAAGGAGAATTTATTCTATTATACAAAAGAAATAATACAATTTTAGTGTTATTTACACATTTGAAAAGTTACCAGAAAACGATATGACAAAGTGAATTCAATTTATTTCTGCAAATAACACTTTCATAGAAAAAAAAAAAATCACATCATAGCAGTTTTATATTTTTACACTCGTACTAGTCTCTTCGATTGTACATTTTCAGTACATCTGCCTATATTTTACAAGTTGTATGTTCTTATTTAAATGGAGTAAACAGTGAATTTTGGCCTTAACACTAGCATAGCAGGGTGTAATAATCTACAAATATAGCCAATTCTGACCATCCATTAGACAAAAGAAGATGAGGGTGACTGTAATACATGTGAGGTGGGAATAAATCAGTGTTTGTGTAAGCTCACCATTCATTTTCATATTTTGCATGTGGAAAAAAGATCTGCATTTATCAGGAACAATCCATCTTTTCCCTTCTAATGCATTGTTCCATCTATGGGAGCTCAAAATTAGCACCTCTGTTTCTTTCATGTTTTCATTAGCAAGGGCAAAAGTGTGTATTCTTAATATTGAGAGGGACTTATCCCTGGCTTCCCCCTGAAATCTACACCTTTATGTCCTGCCATCATCTTTTCCTCTTCCCTCTGAACAGCCTTGAGGTATACTAGATCTTTCAACACAATACAATGGCACTGCTCCAAATCGGCTCACACCCTGCAGCCATATCATAGTGACCTGACAGTATTTGATAGATTTAGTGGAAACTCCCTCTGGCACGCTAAAGAGAGTAACACCAGCAACCAAACACGACCTATAGTGTACGATTCCTGCCTCAAATTTTCCTGTCTCCAACCTAGGACACAGGAGTCTATTTACAAAACCCATTTAGAGTCTGCTCACGGAAGGCAATATTTTATATCTAATTATGTCTGTTATGGCGATCAGTGTTCCCTCCAGGCCGTTCCCCTCAGAGCTCAACATTCAGGGATCCAGATTCCACATTGGCAGTCGTGGCAGATGGAAAGGCCTTTTCTCAGTAAGAACGATCACTCCTCATATTCGCTTTGATCATTAAAAAAAAAAAAAGCTTCCAAACCACTTAATCTAATGGCTGTTCTATGTGGTGCTCTCTGTGTAGGGTCTGCTACGACAGCTGGTTCTGGTTCCAGGTTCAGATGCCACTGGTCTCATCTGCCCGTCGTCCGAACCACAGCTAACGGCTCTGTCAGTGCCACCACTTCTCCTAGATCTGCCTGTCATGGGGAGAAAGAACAATGACGGACCCACTTCGAATGGTAAATTCAGTCTTAACATTCTTTACCGTGATAAAAAAAAATAAAAAATACTCAACTATAAGTAATGAAGCAGAACAAAACTAATACCACAATGCACTGGCTCTGTCCCTCTGACTGATATACATTATTAAAGGTTAAAAATGTAAGATGTGTATGTTTGTGGAGTCAGTGTGGTTGGTTGTTGTTGATCACATTTCTAACAGGAGCTAGGGTTGTGAGGAAGTGAGTAATTTTTTACTTATTACTCAGAAATCCACATGTTAAACTGTGGCTGTTCTCATAGATGCAGACAACCATGATGAGTATTAACTTCAAAATAGAGTCAGCCCTTTATAAGGCAACCATTGAAATGCACCGAAATGCAAAATTTCAACCTTAGTGTGCTTTAAGGACATGTCATCTACCTTCTTGTTGATTGCCATGGCAACAGTCTCCCTCCTCTTGCCATAAAACAAGCAAGCAGCACTTGCTAATCAGAAAAACACGTCCAATACAACAACTATTGGAGGTCATAAACTGACAAACATCACTCATATTTTCAATTTCTAGGTTGTTATTGAAAATAGGAATCTGTTCTCAACTAACTTACCTGGTTAAATAAAGATTAAATAAATACATTTAAGCTTCAAAATGTCTATAAAATCTCTTTGAGTCACTGTCATAAAAATCAATGAGGCACAAGATTGGCCCCGTATTTAATGTTTGCAGAAATTACCAAAAATAGTCGCTTGCCCGATAAAGGGTTATACCACTTGTGTTTCCTCCCAGACCTGCCTCCATTCATAGGAACAGAACCTGTCAGTTTTATGTTCTGTCATTTACTGTTATTTCTCTAATTAAAATTTGTGAGGTTTCCATTTTGACTGGATGTGTTTGCTTAAAATGTTTATCACATCCTGAAAGTCAAAAGAAAATCACCGTCACATTGTTCGTGCAAACATCAGGTAATTATTTTAGTTTTATTTAGCCTTTCTACATCACCACTAGCTCTGAAATGAAGTAATCAAGATGTAATTAGAATATGGGCTCTGAGCTTTAATCCCAGCGGTTCATCAAAAATATTGCACTGACTGTTTAGTTATTAGTTTTCAACACAGCAGGCGGAACACATCCTACCGTCAGACACTGTTCCAGCTCCAGAAGAGTTACCTGCACCACCTCAATATACAAAACCATTTCTAACACAAACCACACATAAGCACATATGCAAATCATCTGATATAGCGAAGCTTATACTGTTGGAGCCACTGGAGGTGGTGCTTTGAACTATAACCATGAGAATAATTTGAAAGAAAAAACATTGCTTGGGTTTTATATCTAATTATAGTAGTTCAGAGTGAGACTAGTTCAGAGATACATGGTGAAAATTGTTATCAACAGACAATGTTTTTTTGTAAGACAACAGAAAAAAACAAACAAACATAAAAACCCAGTGGCACTTTTGTAGCAGTTCCAAAATATTTTTTTTTCTCTATATTTAACTTTTCTTAATTTATCATCATGTATTATTATATTGTCCTCTGTAGATTTCAGTGAAAATCATATATTTTTCTATATTTAATTTATTGATCATGTACATGTTCATCAAAGCTCAGGTTAAAGTTGAGGGTTATTATATTAAAAAAACAAAGAAAACTGAAAAATGTGACTTTAAGCAAATATATCACTAACTGAAAATAAATCAAGTGTTTCCATCCACTGTCATTGATCCAACTCCATTGGTTTTACTGGTGAATCAATGTTGTAGAAGATGACGGAGTTTTGACGTTCAGTACGGAGTCTCTGAACGTCCAAATAGGTCATATCTAATGACCGTGAAAAGATGATAAAATGTATTTTACCTGAATTATTTCAACATATTGATAGGTTTAGTCATTCAGAAGCTATTAAAGATTTTAGATCAGTAGATGTTTTTGGTTTTCAGAGGCTTTTTGGGTGTTTATGGGTGAATGTTTGCTGTGTTGGATTTTAAAAGTTTGCTTTATTATGAGTTGTATAAGATCTTGATTTGAATAGGAAGTCAAGTTATCAGACACAGTGGAGTAAAAAGTATTTATCTCTGAGATGTAGTGGAGAAGGCAGATAAAGTAGCATAAAATGGAAGCAAATTTGTACTTAAGTAAATATTCATCCATTCATTCATTTTCTGTAACAAATTTTCTGTAATCCCAGCTGACAGTGGGTGAAGGGGCAGAACCCCCTTTAACCACTGTTGTGCCCCTCAAGTAAATATTGGAGAAAAAGTACTGGTCTGTTGATAAATTCTGATGCTCTCTGACTACATGTTGGTGTTTTCGCCCTGTTTTGTGTCAAACAGAACGTCGAGTGTCAGTGGGTTTGGACCGATCCTGTACACCTCTGTTAGAAGGCCAGCTGTGGTTCAACCCACTCAGGAAAGGGCTGTACCTCTGTGACGGTACAGAATGGATCACCATGCTGCAAGGTGAGTATTAAACACTAACCGGTGGCACATGAGGTCTTCTTTCTACTTTCTACTTAAAGACATTTCTTTTTAACAAAACTTTTGGTCCCATTTTTTAGTAGTTTCTCTTTTTAGTAGTCTCTCTTTTTAGACTCCTTTTAGACAATTTCTCTTAATATTATATTTGTTTTACTTTTGAGTCTCTTTTTAACCTGTAGCCCTTTGAGACCCTTGGATGTAAAATGCAATATAAATAAAATGCATTATTTATTATTATTATTATTATTACTGTAACTGAAAATCCATAAACTTACACTTAGATCGTCAACGACTGGATTATGTGTTGGAACATCAGGTTGTCACCACCAGCTCAGAGACGCATGACGTAGAGGTACGTTTGAAGAATTATAACTATGCTTATTGTGTGTGTGTGTGTGTGTGTGTGTGTGTGTATGTACATACTGCTGCTAGGATCCAATGGTGAAACAAATCTTATTTATTGACAGAAACACGGTGTGACTTACAGTGTATCCATGTGGAGTTTTAAGATCATGACAATATACTCTGTCTGCCATGCATTTTTCTACAAAACTGAAATCTTATAGGAGCCAAAAACTGTGAGGGCTTGTGTCTATGATATTCTATTAAGTCTCTCCTAAAATATTATGTTCACAAATTGACATAAAATGACCTTTGACCTTTGAGAAACCACATACAAAATTCCTCTGCCCACAGCTATTGTAGTTCAGAGAGATAAGTATGGTCTGAATTATGTATGATTCATCTTTCTTATATAAATATGTTTTCTAAATGTGTGCTGTTTTTCAGAAACACAAAACTAAGTAATGAAAAATTTCATTTCACAATCCACAAAACAGTTTAATTTTTTAACAGACACCATGTTTTTAGAGAACTTGATTTTTACATTCTTTGTAAAGCACAAACATGACTTATATCTATATCACATATTTAACATGAACTTAATGAAGTAAATAGACAAAGGTACAGTTGCATCTTTTGTGGAAAGAAGCACAACAACAGTCACATAAACCGGTTTATTCTTACTACTAAAAGTAATGCAATTAGAAGCTAAATTAAATGCTTTAGAAATGTCTTTATAGTGGCACTCTGTTTCTTCAAGGTTTGTTGTGTCACCTTTGCAAGTTGTCCAACAACCAGTATCTGAATCACTCCACTGAAACCAAGTCTTCCTTTTATGTCTTTACTTAAAGAACTTAAAGTACAAATTTACAGATAAATAAAAGGTTCAGTTAATCTCCTTTCAGCAGGGTTTCAGCAGGTCAAAAAACTGTATTGCTTCCCTCGTGTCTTGCTGCAATTTAAACCTATGTTCATGCCAGCAACATATTAAAATGACGCATTACATGGTGGAAGCCAAAATTACATGTCACAATAAAGTGTCTTATTAAATTAACTAAGCTACACATTCTCATGATTTTCTTAACATAAATTAAGCATATTTATACACTTTTAATCAAAATTATTAATATCAACGCATTCCCCATTAACTGGCTCTTACAGTCTTCTTTGACAGCGTTACCTCCTTCAAAAGCCACTGAGTTTTCACACTGCGTAGGAGGACCATCTGTGTCCAGACACATATGATGTAACACAAGTAAATAACAAGGCCTTGGTATAAGATTAACTGTTAATGTCACCAAAACACATCAAACTCAAAGTGGGTGTAGTTTTATAACTCATCTTGTCTTTAGGTGTTCCAGGTACCTGGTGTTGGTACAATGGCAGCCCTGGCTCATCGGTCCTCTGTGTGGGGTTCTGCTGTGTATCTGTGGACGCCCACAGGTTTCCAACTCTACCAGAACATCAGCACCTTTGGAGCTCTAGCCTGGAGACATTTCAACATGGGCAAAAAGGTAGAGTTGGCTAAAGGATTAGTGAGGGACAGTTAAATATATATATAATGGGAATCTCAGCAGAATTGTCATTTGATGTTTCCTGTGTTTTACTATTTTTTATTTTAGACATTTCTGATAGTTTCTAACTTCAGAGGAGGTCCAGACAACCATGCTAACAAAGAGCCAGAGGCAGACTTCTCTGTGATTTACAAATGGAGCAAAAGGAGAAAACGATTTGTGGCGTTTCAGACACTGCAGACCCACTGCGCACGGGACTGGGAGGCCTTTAACATCAATCAACAAACCTACCTTGCTGTGGCCAATCATAGATTAGGTAAAAGTTGCAGGAAAACACTAGAATTTTAGTATAAACTGAATTCAGCAGTAGAATACATCTGCTGATCCGTTGCATTACATCAACATTTCAATAAATTTAAAAGGTGTGTCTAAAACCATATTGAAAATTTACAAGTTTTACCGAAGATGTGACAGGATGAGGGTGAAAAAGTGTGGACTGAAAAATAATTAAAGCAATCAGACACATGTAAGGACAGTGCTGCAAAAATAAAAGAACTGATTGAACTACATTACTATAAAAATAACCACTGACCATCTGTCTATTGCATTTTTTTCTTGCTGTGGTTTGTCTTCCAGGAAATGATAATCACACTATAGATAGTGTGATTTACAGGTGGAACAGGTTAACAAAGTCTTTTGAGGTTCATCAGAAGCTTCCGACCTCAGGAGCCTATGACTGGGAGTTCTTCACCGTTGGACCGTACCATTTCCTGGTGGTTGCAAATGCCTTCGATGGGGTGACTACTGCAGTTGACTCCGTCATCTATGTGTGGATCAATGGAAGCTTCCAGGTGTTCCAGACAATTAAGGTATGTTTAATGGGGAAAACAACATTCGTCTAAAAATTTTTTACCTAAAATAAAGAAAAAAAGAGCATTTCATATCTTCTGTCATTAGTCCTGCTGTGCATAATGTCTGATTATCATAATGGAGTCCTTAATGGAATTTCTTCAAAGTTAGCACAAACTTGAAGCTCATCTTCTCTATGTTGTAACAAAATGTACTGTATTTCTGGCAGTAACTCAATATTTTGTATTTTCCTCTTAATAAAACAATAAAATGACCATGTTTTATGTCCAACAGCTCAAAGGTCAGCTTCACTCTTCATCCAAACATCCAGAACACTTTGACATTTGGCCAAAAAATAAATAAATAAATAGATAAATATTCACTTGGCCTTCCTTATGCTCCTCTGGAAAAACAATCTGTAAGGGAAGACAGGATGTTCCTCTCTGGAAATGATTCAGTGGAATTATACATGTCATCATAGTGATATCTTCCATTTCACCATTAAATACATTTAATTGCCTTTCATGAAACTCCTTCAAAGTCTTAATTATATGTTTGAGTTTGGACAGACATGGATGTGAACTGAACCTGACTGAGGGAAACAACCGTGAGGCAGTAATTGTAGTTTATTTATGTAGAGTTATTAAGCATGTTCATACTTTATTATGGCATTTTGCTTTATATTTCCATCCCTTTTATCTGAACTCCAGCTGAGCTTTGATTTCCTCTGATACGATCTGTATCTTTATGATAAGTATGCAAAACCATCTTGTCTGTATACACAAGGAAGGGAATGGTGTAAGATAAAAGGGTAATGAAAGAGAGATGGGGAGTAAGGAACAGGCGTTTCCACTCATTTAAGACAAGACTATAAATAGAGCGTGTGGTTTACCATGATTTGCTTGAGAGGCAGCAGTGCTTTGACATGAAACTGATAGTGAATCATATATTCGAATCCAGCCACATTTGAGGTGAGAGTGTTGACACATTGATAGTCACACAAGAAACCAGAGGAGATGTATGTTTTAGGGAAACTCCACTGCTGGATTTTGAGGATTCACAAGAACACCTCAGGGCCGGTAGAGATTAATCATCCAAAATGATTAAAAATATATAAAGTGCATCTGGTGTCTATTTTCACATTTTTAGTAATTTAACTGTTGACCTTTTTCATATCACTTTACGAGCAAGTTTTAAACTGTTAACTCAGGCGTGATTACAGGATATTTTCTCTTTCACTGCCAATCTAGACGTTCTGTGCTACAGACTGGGAGATGTTTCAGATTGGCAGCAGAGTCTTCTTGGTCGTTGCCAATGGTCACAGACTCTATGGAACTGGACCGAGTCGATATGTAATCAACTCCACTATCTATGAACTGGACATCATCGGGCGCATATTTGTGCGCTTCCAGGATATTGTCACCTACAGGTATAGTACAGATAATAAGGATGTAGGGATGCAAAACCCAGTCTGATATCAGATGCCAGCACTTCCACTTCCATTAAATATATGCCCCATTTTCTAACATGATCCTAGTGCTGGTTCAGTTTGTGGAGTATTTAAGAACTGCCGTATATCATTAAAAAAATTATAGTATAGGTCTGTATCATAGAAAAGTGAAGCTAATACGTTTTCATCTCCTCTTGATGGACAGCTGCACTACTTCTCATACATTTCACTTCCTTAGACTTTATCCAGTTGACTACACATCCAATAAATTTCTCCCAAAGGTGTTTTTGGTCTCATAAGACTTGTATTCAAATTGTCATCTTTCTCATTACTTTGTTTTTAACTACTAATTTTATGTCACAAAAATATTTTTTTTTTATGCAGCAGAACAAATCCGTGTTGCAATGTCTATCTTTATATACGGTCTATGGTTTGTGTACAGTTATATACAAGCAAGTAATTGATTCAATTCAAATGTATTGCAAATATTAACTGAATTTCTTACAGAAAATGTTTATATGTGCACATTTCTATCCAAAACAGCATCAGTTTGAGAATAATAATGTTCTTTAGTTTTAAGAATGTACAGAATTCACAGAGCATCTTAGTTCAAGTTCACGTTTCACAAGTAAACGGTGAAACTGTTCCTGTCACCTGGGTATTATTTAGTATTCACACATTTATCCCAAATGGATTTTTCCTTCATTGAGAGGTGACAAGGAAAGTTAGGACTGGATGTCTTGATGTTATAGCATGCATCAAACACACATACACAGACTATATGAAAGTGTTCCCTGTGTAACAACCTGTTTGTTCTCTCTCCTCACCTCATAACTGTGTCTCTGTCTGCAGTGCAGTGGACTGGGAGTTCTTTAGCCTCGGGGAAGAATATTTTCTGGTTGTAGCTAATTCCTTTAATGGAGAATCCTACTCTCTGAACAGCATTCTCTACAGGTACTCAACTTGTCAACAACATGCTCTCATTGGGAAATAATTCATTCATCCCAAGTTCTCTTGTGTTCTCATGAAATCATCCAAACACTGCTCTTTTGTAATATAGAATGATTTTCTTCTTGTGAGTCACACCTTTGTCATTTTCACCAACAACTTTACAACATCAGATTCATAGTCTAGGGCAGTGTTTTGTACTTTCATAGACCTTTGGTGTAATTACCTTCTTCTTCTTCTTTTTTTTTTTTTTTTCAGGTGGCAGGGATATGAAGGGTTTGTTCCAGTTCACTGGCTCCCAACTATTGGATGCAGTGACTGGGAGTTTTTCACCTCAAAAGGAGAATCATATCTGATCTACTCTAGTGCCAGAACACCTCTGTCCAAAGTTTTCAAGTTGAAGACTTATTAGGCCCAAAGAGTACCTGTATGTATGTGTACTGTATCTCTGTGAGTAAGAAATGTTATATTTGTATTTATACTTTTCTTTTTTTTGTTCAGAGAAGGTATAGTTTTTACCTGCTAAGTATACCTTATCTGAAGATAAGAAAAAAGAAAAGTATAATTGCATTAACAGAAGACAAAATGAACGTCATTAGCCTTGCAATAATGTTTAAAATATGTTTTAATGCATTTAGAAGTCTGTGTCTATCAGTAACTTTAGCATCAGTGTCACAGGAAGTCAGGGCTGTTGAACCACTGTGAATATGGATCCCCCTTCTCCACCAGGGTTCTTCATCAGAGCTGGTTTGAAACCAATGTCTAATCTTGATTTGACTGCTGAAAAAGTGGTTTCTCAGCAAAACTGGCTCTAGAACAGATGCAAGACTTTTCTGGCCTACAACCAAGAACCATTTACATCTGAGACTGGAGGCACAATTATTCTGACCATCATCAAACAAGGAAATTAAACAATTCTAAGTGAATAATGTTATCAGCTCAAGCACGTTGGTGGAAAAGAGTCCAAGGTGACGTCCTCAGCCCTGATTCTGTAAAACTGGTAGTTTTGTTTTTTCAAGCTAAGGGAGAGTTTACATACCAACATTTTCAAAGAAATTATATTGTGGGTTTAGAATGGGATGCTATGACTTTCACAGTTTGACAGCCTGTTGGTTATAAACAATGAAAATGGGATGAATCTTCATGATGATATCCTTTGAGTATGAAGAAAATGTTCAAACAGCATTTAGACCTTTATAAGGAGATAAATGAATGTATAATTTTGTATGAGTTTTCAGTCATTTGCCACAAAAAGATCTTGGGCCCAATTCATGGCAAAACATCAGACATCATTACGAGGCTATCAACTAATTTACCTCATTTTTAACGCTTAATGTGTGCAAGGTTCATAAGCAAATTTGTCTAGAAAAGTAAATCATTATTATTTTATTCATTGAGTCAATTAGTTGTCTATACATTATCAGATCTGAAAGATATTTAATTTACTGTTGCAGAGAAAGAAAGAAAGAAACCAAAATATATAAATAATTAAGATGTAATAAGAGAACTTGGATTTTTTAAAAATTTTATTATTATTTTTTGTTAAACATGAATTTAAAAGGAGATGATTAATTTAATAGTTGACAGCTAATTGTTGTATTGATGAATTACTGCTATTTTAAACACGTCCAAACGTCTTTGAGTTTGTTGTCAGTCAGAAATTAATCAGCTACAACTCAAGACAGCCCAACTTTATGTACAGACTATTTACATGCTATATTTAAATTTTTGTATATTCACTGGAAGTTTTGTTTTCTCATAGAAATTAAAAGGTTCTCACTTTGTGTCTTTGTCTGTGTCAATTATATATCAAACAGTGACAGTAACTTATTGAAATTATAATAAACAAGATTTATTATGTTCATGTGCAAGTTGGGAGTTGTTTTTGCCCCACCAATCTTTAACCACGCAGGGTGGCATATAGTTATGCCCCACAGGTTCAAATACACACAACTTTTCATTCCAAACATTTCATCAGATAACATTTGAGGTCTTTGATTGGCATCCAGTTCTGCACATATATGGCCCTGGGCAGAGATCTGCATTCCTATATCAAAACAAACAACCAAAAATATGTTTACTGCAAATGGCATTATTTCAGAGAAAATACAGTTATAGCTTTTATTGCAACACTTTGTTTAGATGTACAAGACTGGTACCTGTAGAATAAAATAAATATATTATATAGATATATCAGAAGGCAATAGAGTGCTGCCTTGTAAATGTGGTATGAAAAATTAAATAATTTAATAGGTAAAATAAATTAATTGAAGTACAAAGTAAGCAAATAGCCCTAGAGGTGAATCTTAATTGTTAAAATTTTAATATGTTAATTTCATGTTATTGTTAAAAGGTTAAAGTAATTTTCTCTTTATTATTTCTGCAAAAATTACAGGAGATATTTTACTATTGATTTGTTATTGCTACTATAAAAATACAAATAAAAATTCAAAAGGAAACAAAAATGCAATGCAAGTCAAACAAATCGTATTTAATAATCCCATACAATTTTCATTCATGTCCTGGACCGTAAACGTGAAACTACAACTACCATGATGCATCACTACAGTCTCTGCCAGGAAGAAACATGGCTGCCTACTGTCCACCGAAGGCATTTTTATTTACGTTTCAAGTGTTACCGTTTTTAAGAAAGACAGAGGAAGACAAACGGAGCGTCTAGAACAACATTGAATAAAAATACAGCTGAGTTAAGAGGTAGGGCTTCGTTTAGAGGACGTAAGACGTTAAAAAGTATTTACAGTCGGAGTGTCACCGACAATTTGACGTTGGGTTTTTTTTTCTTCATTTTCGCTGAGCTGTCAAATCTCACATCAGTTTCGGATTGCGATTGATTTACGATTGATTCGCCTGTTAGCGCGCTAAGCTAGCTAAAGAGCATAGCTGCTAACTGCAACATAGCGTTATTCACATCCGGTAATAGTCGCTATGTTTAGCCCCGTGAAGTCGTCTTATTTCAGAGTGAGCCCGGCCATCGTCAACAGAGAACTCGGAAAGACCAAGATGAGATAGCAAGAGGGCACATAGTGATAGTGTTACCACACACCCAGTACTTCCAGGCTGAGTCCCTGTGTTACTAAAAGAAAACGAAGAAAGTCACGAGTTCACACCACGGTATGTTTGGGAATCTTTTCGAAGAAGAGGAGGAGGGAGGCTTCTCTTCCACTCCATCCAAGGGGAGAGTGACAAAGGGGGGAGACGAGCCTCCTCCACAACGAGGAAGGAGCAATCTGTGCGGCATCAAGAACCAGGGGGGCACCTGCTACCTCAACTCTCTGCTCCAGACCCTGCTGTTCACCCCAGAGTTCAGAGGTGAGGGCAGGTGACTCTCAGGTGTTTCATGTCCTCCTATAGGCACCAAGAGGGCAGGAGTTGGTCTGTTTGACCTCTGGATGGTGTTTGTTTTTACAGAGGAGCTGTTCAGTCTGGGGCCAGAGGAGTTAGGACATCTGGAGGATAAAGAGAAACCAGGAGCCAAAGTAAGTGATTTGATCCATAGACTTTTGTATGAACTATTGGTATTGTCATCACTCTAATAATGACCCCCAAAATCACACCTAAAATGGCTTGTTTATGTTTAGTTTGAAGTTAAGTTCCAGGTTTGACGATGATGTTCAGTCATCCATTTTTTTAAAATCATTTCTTCCTTTGACTTGTGTGTTTCTTTGTTAATGTTCAGTCCTACAGGTAATCCAGGTACAGGTAATTTATAAGAAAGATTGTTCAATCCTAATAGTGGTTATCTGTGTGTAAAACAGCATGATATTGCTCAAATCAAACCACATTTTTCTCAATCAGTGCATCCTTGCCATAAACAGATTGTAATTTGTGGCCTTGTAAATCGTAATCAGGCTTTCCTTTGTCCCCTGCAGGTTCGAGTGATTCCACTTGAGCTCCAGAGACTGTTTGCCCGTCTGTTGCTAGTGGACCAGCAGAGCGCCTCCACTGCCGACCTCACCGACAGCTTCGGCTGGAACAGCAGTGAGGTCTGTATCTATTGCTTGCCTTTGCCACGTCACTGAGAGACAGAAAGGTTCAGGTTACAGTTATTATATCAGTGATGGGTTTTCTCTGAAGTACACAGTGACTTTGTAATATTAAAAAAAAAAAAAAAAGAAATTACATTGATTGGTGTCCATTTTGTCATAAGGTGGTTGAGATTCAGTGAGCATACAAGCAGTGTATGTTTTAGCACCCAGACAGTCTTAGGTTCACCAAAGGGTATGTCTGCAGAGTGCAATGAATGTTCTATAGCAGGCCTGTGTGTTACGAACAACACAATATGTAGTTCAATTGATGAAAACTATAGCTGTAAAGAGTCTGATATGATGCAACATAATACGCAATAGAGATCAACATGAATATATACAGTTTTCTATAAGATACAGTTTTATTATACAGTCCTAGGCTGTGGTAGCAGACACCACGTATGTCTTAGTTTTATACAACACACAAACTCTGCACCAATAGTTGTGAATGTATCTTGTATGTTCACAGTGTTGAAATGTAGTTGAGCTTTTATGGTGCAGTCTGTTGTACTGCATTGATTGTAGGAAATTTGATAGCTGTTCACAGTTGGAAAAAAATTGAATCATGTGGAATTATATGATTATGTTCAATGCTCTTTCAGGGAACAAATCAGCATGATGTTCAGGAGCTGAATAGGATTCTGTTCAGTGCTTTGGAGCACTCTCTGGTGGGCACCAGTGGTAGTTCATTTATCCACAGTCTGTACCATGGGACCACTGTCAACAGCATCGTCTGCAAGGACTGTGGGAACGTCAGTCAGAGACAGGTGTGCCCATGTTTGTTTCAGTTTTATTGTGCTCATTTTTACATATCTAATCCACTTCAGTTGCCTTCCACAAGATTTAAAGAATCCTGACAACACTCTTTTACTAGTACGATCATGACATATTTACTCTTAAAGAATCCTGACAACACTCTTTTACCAGTTTGATCATGACATATCTCTTCTTTTTCCCCTTATCATGTTGTAACGAGTTATCAGTGACATAATTTAATACATCTACAATTCCACTGCTGATGCCACTGACCTATACACACTCCACATGTTCAAGTATTTTATGTTATTTCAGTTAATAATTGATAATTGATAGATTGGCATGGCTTGAGTTAGGTTGTGACTGTGTAAATCTCCCTGCTACATAGTGCTTAATAAAAGTTAATAAACCTAATTCTGCTGCCAACATTTGTTTTTTTTGTGTTGTTCAGGAGGATTTCCTGGACCTGACAGTTTGTGTATGTGGCGTATCCAGTCTGGAGGAGGCTCTATGGAACATGTTTGTAGAGGAAGAGTTGTTCGAGGGCAATAACCTTTATCGCTGTGCACAGTGTAACAAACTAGTCACTGCTGCCAAGGTCAGTGTACTTTAAATTTGAGGTAATGTTTGGGTGCACCTTTCCTGTGCTAAGGCAGCCTTTAACTGTGGTGTGAAAAGTAGAAAAATGAGTAATGTCAGTGAAAAGGTTTCCAACATTCCTTATTTGAAACAATAACAAAACTGCTGCACTATCTCTACATCATTTGTCACATGCCTTATTTTTCATCCCTTTACTCTGTTTTTCAGTCTGCCAAGATGAGGAAGCTGCCTCCATTTATGACCATGTCTTTGCTGAGATTCAGCTTTGATTTTGCCAAATGTGAGCGGTATAAGGAGACAGGGCGCTACAGCTTCCCGCTTACCATAAATCTTCGGCCATTTTGTGAACAGGTTTGTTGACTACTACCTTCTGTGCCAAAATAGATTCTTTGCCTGTAGTTTTCTTGAGCAGCTTATTATGGATTTGCTCAATACAGACTGATGGAGATGACTCAGATTACTCCTACGAGCTGTTCTCAGTGATCATCCATAAAGGCGGCTGCTATGGCGGCCATTACCATGTTTACATCAGGGATATTGACCATCTGGGCCAATGGGAGCCACCTGTAAGTGTCCTCTTGAATATGCAGTATGTGCACATTTCCATGAGTTCATTATTTTCTTAAATGTAAAATAGTTTTGAATGTGAGCAGTAATAAATCCAGTATCTGTGTGTCTGCTTCTCAGGAGGATGACTCCAAACCTAAGACTAAGAAAAAAGTTGGGGAAGTGAAGGAGGCTAAAGTGTGTGAGCCAAAACTCCAGGAGGATGACCCTCTCTCTGTCCTCACTACTATCATTGCTCAGGTACAACAACAGTTTCCCAGAGGTTGTGCTCAGACCTGATATTAACATGATTTTTATAAATACACCCTGATGAGTTGAGAACTGATGGCATTCAGAGGTGTTCTAGGACATATACCAGTAATAGCGTGAACACTAATGCATCCTGGGACATATTAAAGGACTGCCTACTCACTACTCAGCTGAAGTCATTGTATTCACGCAACAACGTTATATTGAAGTGTTAAATGCGGTGATTATTGATTACAACATTTTAATATTCCATAGTCTGTCTTATCCACAATCTGTCTGGAATGGGTAAATTCTCTGGTTTATTTGTATTCCTTATTCCATCAAACCAGTTACAATTGTCATGAGTGGTGCTAAGCCTTAGTGTTTGTTTTTGCAAAACTGTGTCGGGGGATTTTTTTTTTTTTCTGGTTTATAAAGTGAGCCCTGTCATTAAAATGTCTGAATTCCCACAAAAGAAAACAGCAAACCACAAAGAGCCAAGTAGACTTGCCTTATTGCACCATTCAGATCTCTTTGAGTATCCAGTTGCAGCTCTGGGTTGTTTTTTCACATAGTGAGGAGGACTGTGAAGTAACAGACAGTTAGCAGAGGGGAGAAAAATACAGACTGAAATGGTCTTCTAATAGTAGGATTATTCCAAGAGGCTGCATCCTTCTAATCAAAAGAGGCATTATCAAGTGTGTTTGTTAAACCAGACTTCAGTATATCAGCAGAAAATTAAGGCTTGTGCTTGTTAAGCGAATAGATGAGGTTGTTCATTTTCATGTGGAGTGCAGTCTAATTGCAGTGGGAATGGATGTAATTAAAGATGTTTACTTTTTTCAGATCACAATAAAACATGCATACTTAGCTCAAAACCATTATTTTTGTTTTACTTTTATGCCTGCCTTCACAATGCTTTGTGTCCTTTTCATTTCTTGTCCATTAGGAGACATCGAAGAGTATTCTGTTGGACCAACTAGGACAAAAACTCATGGATAAGATCGGTTCATCCTGGAGCAAAAAGTTCAGAAAACACTATGGTCCCATAGGAAAGGTATGCTTAGTCTATGATACACTTACTTTCCTTTTATATGTGTGATCATTCAGATAGTTTGGTGAAATATACTATATTTCCTTACTTTTTTCTTGTACATAATAATCCCTTCTGCTCTAGTTCCTGCAGTCCCATAATGATGTCTTCATGTTGGTGTCCAATGGAACCCGTGTGGCGCTGAAAGCAAACCCACCGAGCCCCACAACTGAGCCCCCTGGCCCAGTAGATCAGAACTCTGATCCTTCATTGGCTCCAGACTCAGGAGCGGCTGAACAACAGCCAGGATGTGATCAAATGCCAGAGCCTGAACCAGAGGTACAGAAAGCATATTTTAACAGCAAGTTGAAGGTTGTATGGATGTAAAACAGAGATATTAACACTGATTGACCAGTGAATGGAACTGTTTTCAGTTTGATGGGCCTAATCAGTCTCAAATATATGATTCTGTCAAAGTCATGTACGCTGTGACACAGATAGATGGGAGTTCTTCACTGACTAAGAGAAGAAACACAAAGGACATAATTATTAGTGATTACTTGCCAATAAATTAACATCACCTGTTTCTGCAGTAGTGGTATTCAACTGCTGGGAATCTGTTATGCACAAGTGTAAGATACTGCAGTTCATTTTTAGTTGGACTTCTTTGAACAAAAATATTGTGTCCAAACCCTTGAAAAAGTCGGAGGTCCTGTAAAAGATGTAAAACTTATCTATAGCCCATATTTTTTATTATAAATTTGTGAATTTTACAAAACTTCTTGATGTTGGTAATTATAGTTCTTAGAAGAAAGAAAATCAAAAAATTTGTAAAACAGCCATTCAAGAAAACTCTGATTGCAGCCTAACACAGTGTCATCCTGTGTGTCAGCAGGGTAGCCACTGGTTTGACCTCAATGACTCCACGGTGACCTCCATCAGGGAGTCGGACATAGAGAAGCAGTTCCAGGGCAAAGAGAGCGCCTACATGCTGTTCTACAGAAAAACACAGCTGCACAGGCCCAGTGAAGGTAACGGCACAGCGGTGTGCATTTGTAATGGAAAAGATGAGTCAGCAGAGACTAAAAGTTACGTGGGTTCATAAGAGAGTTACTTAATTAGTATTCAGAAAGGTTTGTCATTTAGATGTTATTCAAGTAAAAAGAAGTAATTATATGACTTGTTTTACTTGTACTATGTTTGCAGCTGTGAATAATCCTCAATATAAAGTTCCTCCTCACCTCATCCAGATGGCTCAGGAGGAGAACAGCAGAGTGCAGCAGAAGCGGTACACAAACTTATTCTCGTGCATTTTCAAGAGTGACAAGTGTGGTAAAAACCCTTGTTTTTAGAGTCACAAAAATGAGTCACATAAATCAACATTGTTCTGTGACAGTGAGGAGTTTGAAGCCAGTAATAACACAGTGGAACTGCATCTGCACCTGGCGCCTTCTTATCGGCTTGAAAATGGAGCCTTGCAAACAGTCAGCAAAGAGCAGAATGGGAGTACCACGCTCAGTTTTGACCGCCGAAAGACTGTGGGAGACCTGCGCTTAGCAATTTATCAGGTAAACTCAGCTCTGACTGAAGCACATGTTCCCAAAAATGTTTAACTCAAGATACATGAAGTGTCTTACAGAATCCAGATAAGAAAAAACACCATGAGTTACCATAACATAAACGACTGATAATTAACACAATAAACTACAAATTTCATCATCAAAGTACATCACAGCAATAGTCAAATTTGGAGATTGTGGAGTTTCTCACCACCGTGTTAAATATGCACATCTAATCTATATCAGACCATTTCCTCCATTTCTTATTATATTGATCTAATTTATCTAATAAACACAGGTTTGTGCTCCAATTTGGATTTTAAGCCTATAGTTTGGAAAAGCAGCTGTAGTGTTTGGGGATCCTAAATATTCTGTGTGTGTATTAAAAGCATGTGTGGATTTGTGTACACAGATGCAGGAACTCTGGGAAGGGGATATGGCTCTGACCGTGGCTAAGAGTTTTCCAGCTGGTCTGCACTTATACAACACTCTAACAGGTACAAACTTCAGCAGAATCCCTTACGAGTTTTTTTTTTTTTTTTTTTTTTGTTAAATCAGTTTTTGTATTCACTGTTCATTCTCTTTGCAGATGATGGCGTGTCCTTGTACAGTGCAGGTATCCATACAAACACAGACCTATTTGTGTGGAACGGCAGAGAGGTGAGTTTAAGGTTGATTTACAGTTGATGTTTAATTCTTTCAGTGTTGCTCCTGCAGATGTCCATGTATGGGACATGCTTGTATACCAGGCTATTATAGCTGCAAGCTGTATTTTGCAGTTTGTCCCATGCAAAGCCACTATTTTCTTTGTACGTCTGCTGAATACAAATCTCTGTGGTCACTGTATTTATGTTTTTTGCTGGATGATGAGGATCTTCTTTGGCCTCAGAATTAGATTTGATTATGATTCAACTGTTTGTTGCTGCCTCTCAATTTATTTCATTCTGAGTTTTCTATATTATTTCATATAGTGAGCTAATTTTTCACCACATAACACCTGCAATCTCTGCGTGAACATTTTCAACACCAGTATCATTTTGACCACCTCTGAACATTACATGCATTACATCCCTCTGTAAGTGTATTGAAATGTGAATATTCACTGGACTCCCCATTCAATTCTGATGGTGGTTGTGGAAAACAGGTTTATTTTTGACATTGAAAAACTACTTTTAGCGGAATATAACAAGATATTGGTATCAGTATCACATTTTTTGAATGATATAGAGCCTTATTCAGGTTTTGCATTTGCTCATTTGTGTGTGTATCAATGATTTTCAGGTTTGTGGTTCATCTGTCCTGACTGGAGCTGAGTGGGAACCAGTGCTGCTGACTGTAGTGCGTCCCTTTCTGGGGCAGGATGAGGAGCAGGTGGTGGAGGATGGGGTCAGGCCTGCGGAAGGGGGAGATGGTTTTCAGAACGGGGCACCGGGGCTGAAGAAGGAGGCTAGAGGATTCGCAGGTGGGGCAACTCTGGGAGAAGTGAGGGAGGCATTGGGAGAGCCAAAAGAGAGCCTGCTGTGTCAGGAGCATAAAGGGGGCAAAAGAACTGAGGAAGGAGCTGGAGAAGGAGGAGGTGCCAGTGGATGGAGGGTGTTTCCTCCTGATGACATGCAGCGCACGCTAAAGGAGCTGTCACTGAAAGATGGAGATGCACTTCTGGTGCTAGAGCCACAGTCCTTTGACAGCAGGTGAGATCAACAGTGTATTTCATGAGCAACACAGTGAAAACAGCACCAACAGAAAGAAATCTATTATTCTTAACTGTAACCTAATCATCTGGTATGAATTGCACATCTACTAATAGGGCATTTTGGGCTTGGCAAAATTTCAATAAAAACCTAAATTTTTTTTTTTTTACCTTTTATTCTCTTCTGTTGCAGTGTTTTCACTCGAAATGGAGACGTCGTCACTGTAACTACACCTTCAGACTGCCGCTGGCTCCAGGTGGAATTTCAACCACACAGAGAAGGAGTTGAAGAGGACAAGGAGGAGGACCGAAGGAAAGTCAAGGTTCTAGCCACAGGAAATATGGTCAGTGCCTTGTATGGTGTTCTTTTGCCTATATTGTTTATTTATTAAACCATCCAGTTGTTCATATTGGTCATGTTTAATGTACCCTTTCAGCTGTTGTCTGAGGTGAAGCAGAGGGCCATCGAGGAGCTGCAGGTGCAGGATCAGCTACCAGGCAAGTCCAGGAGATTCTAATATATGACTGTTAAAAATTCTCATCTTTCTTATCAGTTTATTTTAATTGAGTTATTTGAGTTATTGACAGCAAAAATAACTAACAGTAGTCCAGGATCCATCAGATTTGACTGGGAGGTAGCCAGGTGTGCAACAATATGACCTTCCCATGTCTCTACTTCACAGACTGTATCATACAGGCAACAAGTGACCTCCCCCAAATGCAGTATTTTGACCTTACTTTTCCTCACTAGGAGGAAATGCTGTTGTAGCATACATTTTATTTTACAGTTTGTGTGTCTGACGTGTACATTTTTGAAAATGTATTTTAAATCCATTTTATTTTGGATAAGCAAATATCCAAAAGTTGATTAAACTCCTTGCTTTGCCTTATTTTTAATTGCACAGCTAAAAACAAAAAGCACAAATGTGGACTGAATCTATATATTAATCTATAATATTTATATATTTTTTTAATTTATCGCAGCTTTTCCGATGCCCATATCAACTCAATTTAGCAGAACTTTTTTGGATTTTTTTTTTCTATAGCATAAGAGCAAACCAGGTACCAGCAGATACTTCTGTAGTATCACTTTCATCCTGGTTCCCAACGAGCCAAAAAAAATGCCATATATGTTGTAAAATCGTGCAGCTCATGGATTGGTCGATCCAGAATCATCACTGTGTCGTTACGCATATTTGTCATCATGTAGTGATGAGGGATGTCAACCCAACAGGAAGTCTCTGTCTTTATAAATGAACCATAGATCTGAAGTGTAAACAACAATATTCTTGTCATAAAATAGCTTAATAATGTTTTTATTTCAGAAACTATATCTTATACTTTGCATTGCACTGTTGCCCTTCTCGTACCTGTAGTCTTGTTAAAGATGACATCACAATATGTTTATATTGTCAGGATTTGGGTACTCCTACAATACCTGCTATGGTGCCAAAACTGAGTCATGTTAAGACAAGTTGAACTGATTCCATTTGTGTAAAAACGCCATATATGTCTTAATGCGTGCAGAATCCCAGTGTTTGGATGTTACTGTCCTTGTGGGTTAAGTTTGTGATATTTACTGAGGAGAACACACCTTGATTTGCTGGGCCAAACTAGCTCAAGATATCAAAGTCGTTATTTCAATCTCAGTTTTTTCTACATTATTTATGTTGACATGCACAGTCATTAAATGAGCTGTTGTTTCACTGACCAGGTGCACAGTACTGTCTGAGGCAGGTGGATGGCACAGGGAAACTCCTACCTCCAGGTACTGCTGATGTTGTTCATTACCTAAGGCTGTTGTTTAATTATTGGGGGATGGAAACTCCCTTTTTATGTTACAAAAAGTTGAAATGCAGGCTCTACACTGTCCCCTTGTTAAAGTTTAAAAGGTACTCCCCCTGCTTGTAATTTTCCTTCTGATCATCTGTCTTGGAAGTTTTATTATACCATTAGCTGAGTTCACTGACTCCTTTCTTCTCCTGGTTTTCTGAGCAGTGTGTGAGGAGCTGAGTGTTCGTGATGCGGGCGTGCGACTCATGACCACGCTCACTCTATGTCCGGGAAACGCCCCGAAGGCGTCACAGGTGTGTGTTTTATTTGGAATCTTCAATAAATGCTTTGTACTTGCAGCTGCACTGGTGAAGTTACAGAACACTTAAGTACACCTAAATTTGTCCTTAAGCCAAAGAGAATCAAGCAAAGTGCATTTACTGAATCAGACATTTACTAGCTTTTTAAACGGATGATTGATGTTAGGAAATGTTTTCTTGTGTTGCAGCTTTTCTTGCACTTCTCTGTTGGCACCGCGCCCTCTGCTGGTACGGAGTTGGACATTATTATAGAAAAGACTTGCACTGTCAAAGAGGTGAGGAAAATATTCTCAATTGCTTGTTTTGTAAATAATGTGACGCATGAATACAATGCATAACCCGTGTATTCTATCGGAGTCATTATTTCACTTTATTTTCAGTGTCTGAAGGCGATGCTGGAGGCAGTAGGACTTGATGGTAAAACCTTTGTACAATATTCATATTTTTCTGTGGAAGCAGACTTCAGTTAACTGTTTCTTTCTTTGTGATCAACATTTTATTGACTATCAACAGGGGGAAGGGAGGGGGTGGGGTTACAGACATATTGTATTACAGATTTCTAAACAGGAAAAGTGAAAGTAAACAAACAGCAGCAAAATAATAATACAGTAATAATAGAAATAATAATAATAAAAAAATAAGTGACATAAGCTATTGTCTAATCAAAGAAATTGTATTAGAAGAGAAGTGTTCCCTGGTTTCTATTGTAATAGGTCGAGCTTTATTCAATCTGGCAATGGTAAGTTCCGTTATGACAATTTTAAGAAGGCCATGTACCCAGAAGGATTTCATACAAAGATTAGACAAACCAATGTTTTGTAATAGTTTTCTTGGTGGAAGTAAAACCAGCAAATAACATTCTAAACTGAATGAGTCGTAGAGATGTATTAGATGTATCATTAAGGAGACAAAAAGCAGGGTTAGGGAGAAGTTATCTGCTTCTGATGTAGCATTGGTGGTTCATGTATAGTGTCTTTTTAGTGACATTCAATATTCTGTGGTTGTTACATTTCTGCTTTTAGACAGTTGTTGGCACCTGAGGAGACTTGATTGGTGTGAAGAGGTTGGAGAGCCACTAATGGATGAAGTGAGTGTCTAAGCCTTATAGCAAACTGAAATCAGTGTATGCATGTGCAAATTTCAATCAATATTTAATCATAATATTTTAGCAAACCTTTAAAAAATGTTTGAAGTAGTTGTTTTGATAGCATTCATTTCTACAGGATGTCACTTTTTTACTACTGAAGATTCCTTTGCACAAAGCCATTAAAAATTAGCCTCATACAACAACTTTTATATTATCTGTTTTTTTCTTACTGTATTATTTAAATAATAGGCTTATGTAGTTACACCACAAAACTTAAACATAATTGTGTAAATGACACAAACATGACCAGTACCAGAATATTGTACCTGTGATCATGACCATTTTAAATGAGCGTAATTATTCTCCTGATAATACCATATAATCCTGCCCGAAACATTTGCAAAAGCTCATTCTGAAAAATTAATAAAAGGGAAAATATTACAGTGTTTTAATCAGAAAACTAAAGAGTTAAAAAAAAAAAAAAAAGGACAGTTATGGATATCAGCATGTATGTCACAGTGTGCTATGAAAATAGAATAATAATTTAATACTCATTTTATTTCTGGTATATATAAATATTTTTTGCATAAAATTAAGCTGTAAATACATTTGTTCTACTTTTTGGAAAGTTATGATGATTGTGGTTTAGAATATGAATATATATTCACTCTACAGAATAATTAAGGCATTTTTAAATCAGTGTGGAGACCATTACTAAATAATTTCTATGACAAATCCTGACCCGAACTATTTATATATTTTATCTGTATGTATGAAAAATATTGATTGCCTTAAATTCATTGCAATGTATGAAAAGAACAAATCCTAAGAAAAATTGTCTTTGTCTCTGATTTGTAAGATATTCTGGATTATTTGGATTTAAAGTGGTATTCCTTTCCTTCCTTGTCTATCAAATATCCATCTCTCCACATGTTAACAGCAGTGTTTTATGTTCAGGATGCGTCGCTGTCAGAGCTGAAAATCAGCCATGGAGAGACATTAGTCATCACTGAGGGACAGCTGCCTCCTAAGGTACTGAAACATTAGGTTAGTCCTGTAGATTCACTGTATATTATAGTTTTTATGACTATAAAAGTACTTTTCTTCCTCTTTCAGGGTTTTCTCAAACTGTACGTGTGGCTGTATCCGGATCCTGGAACCAGCTCTGTAGTTCCTTCAGAAACAGATTCACATCATACTGATAACGGCTACACAGATGGACAGACTGCAGGTCACTCAGCTCCTCTGTGTGGCAGCAACACAGCAGAAGTGAGAAGTGTAGGACAGGTGGAGATTTCAGATGAGGCCACACTGGAGGAACTCAAGACTCAGGTACAGTGTGCACGCTTATCCTTATGTGAAAATGTTCTTTTATCTCAGCTGCATTTTTAGCATTACAGGAGATGAAGATGCAGACATCATAATACAATCACACATGACAATATTCAGGTCTTTGAACACGCTTTGAATCTGGGATTAAGATGAGATTTAATTTCATAACTGGTTCACAAAGGATTCTTCAGTCTAAGCCTTGGATTTGTGCTTTCTTGTTAACAGTTTCTATCTAGAGCAGATTTTATGGACATGATGTACAGTGTTTCCCGCAGAAAATTGCTTAGTCAAGGTGGTGAGCCGTCGGGGCCGAGGAGAAGGGGCCATGTGTAGTGGTGTTTGTGTAGTGGCGTTTGTGTAGCGGCGTTACGGATAGTGGAGCGATAGCGTAGTTTGAAAATTGGGCCTGGAGGAAGACACGGTGTAGTAATATATCCAACCACTAGGTGTCACAATTTAGTCTCATCAATACTGTTTTAGTGCCTGTGCTTGACAATGCATTACTTTTTTTTTTTTTTTTTTTACTCAGATGGAAATTTTTTTTTTCCTAGAACGCTGGCAAGGCGGTGGGGCGAGTTTGTTAAGGTGGCCGCCTTGGCTAGAAAGTGCTGTGGGAAACACTGATGTAGTAATACAGTGCTGCAGAACACCAAGTGAAAAACAAAAGGGGAATTGTCTTCGTACCCCAACAGATCAAAACTGATGGAAAAGGGACATGTTTTTTTTTTTTTTCCAGAACAGATGTTCTATCAGTACACCCAAATGTTTATGTATGTTTCATTAAGAATGAGAATCAGATGTTGGAGCAAATGCACCATCTTCTAGTTCCATGATTTTACTCTAAAGACCAGTTGTGTTGCTTTTTTTTTTTTTTTAATAGTTTTAATAGTTTATCTAAAATGATGAATCTTCACTTATTTTATGGATATAACTGTAGCTGAGGGTCAGTATATTTTCTGTTTTTGTTTTTTTTTTTTTATCAAATTTTCTCAGTTATAACAACAAACTTAAAGACACATGAAAGAAAAATAAAATAAAATATGGTATTAAATGTGAAACTGTGACTAATACTTTCATGTCCTCCAGTATTTTTCTTCTTGGTCTTTGTTTTGTCGAACCAACGAGTCATTTTTTCCATGGACTGTATTGATAATCCATATAAGAACGTCCACAGTGGGGGATTTCTTTTTAATCAACATTTGGTGCCAGCTCTAATACTTGTAACCACAAAAATAATCATGAGATTCATATTCCCTTTTCATGACCCCACATTAGAGTGGAACATGACCCACCCAAACCCAACCCTGGAGATTACATTCCTCACATTTTGCCTCAGTATGTAGTGTCTAAAGGCCAACGATATACTGTTGCTTTGTTTGGTGCTCTGTTGTTTAATATTTCTATTTAGACCCTCTGTCTCCCCTTCTGTGTCTGTGTTTCCATCAGGTGTTGACGCTGCCCGCCCTTGAGGATCTGTGCGCACCCACCTCTGCATTCTTGCGTATCTGGCAGTCGGAGGGACGACGGCTGATGCGTATTCTCAGAGGACAACAACTCACACTCAGGTATCGTACCACACTCTAATTTGTATCGATACTAATATTTATATCAAATGGGTACGTTTCCATAAATATATTTAATGGACATTTTGAAAATTTTCATTCAAGAATGTTCATGGAAAAAATGAAATTAGAAAAAAGGTAATACATTAACACAGGACTAAATAAATGGAACACGTGGCAAATGTTTAACTCATTTGTTTGCAGCATTTTCCTAGATGTGCAGATGAAGTATGAAAGTAGGTTTAGTACAACAGGTTGTGTCAAAGATGCTTATTATTAAAGTGGAAGATTCTAATGTAGCCATTTTAAGTGTTGACAACCATGTAATAAATCTCCTGTGGTTAATTAGCAGACACTTCAAGCAACTTTTGAGCTATTGTTTTCATTTTCTTCATCACTGAGTCCTCAGACATCAGTCTTATGGTTCAGTGGATTTCTTAGCCGTAATGAACAAGATTAGTGGCATGTTTGGTTTGATGAAGAAATATAGGAAATGTATGTATTTGGTCCATGATTGAATTGCAGGACAGATTGTAGAGCTGCAGGAAATGAGCCTCACCTGTCACGCTACCTCAAATTGTCTCACAAAAATAATTTTTATCGTTACTTTTTTATGTTATTATGTTATCAGCTTCTATCATAATTTCACAGTTTATGACCCTGTTGTTAAACATCATCACAGAAGTACGAACTACTTGTTTATTCAGTAAACTGAACCAGTTCTCCCATAGGACTCCATTCAAACAGATCCAACTCTAGTCTGATTTCAAAGTATTTGTTCCTAAAGACTGGAATCTTGCATCATCAGTTGTGTGGTCTGATGAAAAGATCTGATATTCCTCTGTTAAAGGTGTGAAAAAAGGCCCCACAGTCATTTCGGATGGGAAATCCTACAAAACCACTTCATGGATATGCACATAAGTTTGCATTTTTGTTCTTGACTTGTCAATAGTCCACTTCAGATTCACTCAGATCTTTATAAAAGTTCAGCTTTTCTGGGTTTGATGTGGCTGAACTCCCTAAAAATAGGCACCATGACAGAAGTTTACCTTTCCGTTTGTTTTTTTCCCTTTGGATAACCATCTCTATGTAGAGAATAGTGGAAAACACAATGACTGTGTTACCACGGTGACACATTTGCATCTTTTACTTCAATCCCTCTGTCAAACTCAGTGCTGACTAATGACTTTGAACACTCCAGGGTACATCGCACTCGAAAACAGATGAAGAAGAGCAGGTGCACCCAGTAGTTGTTTTTCCATCAGTGACCGGTGCAGAGTCATGTGACCCAAGAATTAATACTAGCTATATCTGACTGTACCTTTTCACACTGAAGACAAAATGTAGATTTTAAGTACATCTTTTGGGAGTTAATTGATGCCATACATTTTGTTTTGTTTGTGTATCTGTTTAGGAAGTTGAAGCTGAGCACTGGTACAGATCTGTGTGTCCAACAGCTGCTGAAAGAGGAAGACCTTGGGTAAGGTTTGGAATGTCATCATTTTCAGTTTTACCTTTGGTTGGAAAAATGACCCTATTGTTGACCTTTGCTCTTCATTCTTCCTCATCCAAAGGCCCAAGGAGATGCTGCTGAATGTAAAGATGGGCGTTCCCGGTGAAAGGTCTTACTACCCTCCAGAGGAACTGGTCTGGGACTCTTCTCGGGATTCTTCCCCTCGTTCCCTATACACTTGCTTGGCTGCACACTACGGCCTGTCTCCTGACGCGCTGCTGTTGGCTAAATATCTACCAGAGAAACACAGCTGGGAGGAAATATCGGGCTGGGTAAGAACACATTTTTAGTTTGGAATGTAATATTAAAAATCCAAATGTTTATGTATTTACGTTAATAAAAGGTTTATACAGAAAACAGGAAAGTGCTGGAGAGTCTGAGAAATAAACAACAATGGATACCAGCAGGGTTCAACCAGTATGTTTTTTTCCAGGGTAGTTACCAGTTTTTAGTAATCTGACAAACATTTAGTAGCAGTAAAAATAAAACTCTTCGTGTCATAATACAAAAGCAAAATTGAGGCAGAGTTGTATCCTATTTATTTGTTAAGTCAGGATGCTACTTCCTACTTCCAGGTCCACTGTTGTTCATCACTCTGTATTCATTCTCCTCCAGTACAGTGTTCTTTTGTACCCTTCTGTTTGTATGTGTTTAAGTAAAATTACAACTCTTAACTGAAGGAGAAAAAATACTAAATTTAGGGCTAGTTATTATGACTGCGCCCTGGTATAGAATAGAAAGGACTTCAGGAAGTGTTTCAGAACTTTATGGTTTTTGTTTTATTGCTTTTTGGCTGTTCTGTCCAGCTCAGAAGAACAGACTCAATATTCCAGTATAAAGATTATATAGTGTCATATTTATTTATTTATACAATAACAGAAATGCAATTTTTATTTCTACTTTTAAGTGTTCAATCCTAGTAAGTAACGCATCTTCCTCATTAGGTGTACTATATGTATATAAGTTATTGTCAAGCATATATTGTGTTAGAGGCATAAAAATAGCATTTTTTGTGTGATATTAAATATCAATTAAAATGTCACGCCCTAGGTACAGATGTGTATTTTATGAATCCAACATGAGATGGATCTGTACTCAATTTATCCATTTATGAGGCCCCCTAAACAAACCACTCACTTGCCTCTTTTTAACCATTTAATCTATATCTATATTTTGTATGAATGATGTAGAATCAGCAGGTTTCCAAAAAGAAAAAGAAGAAAAAGACAGAATCACTACTGGGAGCACCATTCCACCTGAAAGATGGAGACACAATCGGCATCAAGGTATAAGAAAATAACATGTTTTCATTAGGTCGGTGGTATAAGTGATAGATAAATGAGTCATACAGTTTATTTATTTCTATTGTGAATATTTTTTGGATCGTTTGTTTGCACTACCTTATGCATGCACATTTTCCTGCGCTTTATACTTTTTTATAGTAGGATCAATAAAGTTTAATCTCTAATACTGTATAAGGAAACTTGAATGTTGTGTTGGGTTTTTTTTTTTTCTTCATAGAACCTGTTAATCGACAGCAACAGGGATTTCTGCACTTTGGCAGATGAGCAGGGTCAGCAGAGGCTCCGAGAACAGGCAGAGCAACGCAGGAAAGGGTGGGCCTTCTCTTCACAGCTGCGAAAATAAACCTCAGATTTTGTTTCACTTTACGATAAATGTTATATTTTCTTGTTTATTTGTAGAGAGCAGACAGCAGGCTTCAATGGCACGGAGCAGCAGAAGAAGGCCGGACAAAACAAATCCAGGAAACCAGAAGTGGCGCTGTCAATCAATGTTGGAGTTTTCAGATAACGCCTTCCAGGTGCAGGGCATGGACACATCAGGACCACATACCTACACAGATACATGCACGCAGTCTGGTGCCAAGTTAATGGATCATATTTGATTTTGGGTAGTTTTCCTCTGATTTCACGCCAGGATGTGAAGCTCAAATGTTATGGTTGGAAACTGACAAATCACTGAACAGACAATGGGATGTGAAAATACAGAGGAAAAGCAACATATTTGATGACCCATTATTAGATTAAAGTTAGCATTAATCCTCTTTCTAGGTTGTAAAAAGACTGGATGTTATCAAGTTAGTAATGCAGGGTTTTGACTTTTTTTTTTACTAGATAAGTGAACCTTTAAAAAAAAATCGCAAAACATTTTTGTCTAGTTTGGTTTTAATAAACTAGTGTTTTGATGGTTTATGGGAATGTCAGTCACATGACTTCAATGTTTGTTAAACAGAAAATATTTATATTCCAGAAAAAGTTATTTGACTGACAGTTTAGTGTGAACTTTTTTTTTTTTTTTTCATATGAGGATGATTTTTTTTTTGGGTCTAATTTTACTTTTCGTATTTTGGGTGCTTCTATGAAACTAGTACCTAAAATTAGGACAGTTGGGCTAAAAATCCAAACCAGATGTACTGTTATGAAGCAAGTTTGGAAGCAGTTTGGGTTTACTTTAAAAATAAATATTTGCTGAGATAAAGAGAAACTATTTTTCAGATGAAACATATTTTTATACAAAAATCTGCATGTAACACAATAAAAAGGGCACAAAAATTGCACACTACTATTTTTTGAATATATTTTTATCCTCACAAGTGAAATTTGGGTATCAAAGTCAATATGCAAGGCAGAGTGTTTCACAAAACTGACCAAAGTTGCAAAATCACTCTGTAAACACTGCTTATATGCGGAACCTGCCCATTTATACGCCAGTGGACACGATGGGTTACACACGAAACCTAGAATGAGCCTGCCAATTCATGAAAACCTGCAAACACTAGGATCCTGAAATTTAACACAGTGTCTTTATTTACAGTGGTGTATAAGACTATTTCAAGCCATATGTTCCAGATCAAATGCACTGACACCTAATTTTGGTCCTATTTTTGTCCCTGGTATTTTATTAAAAACTCATTAATTTTGGGATGGCTCAGAGCAAGAGCATATTTTTTTTTTTTTTTTTTTTTTTTTATATTTTTTTACATTTATGTGAGGTCATCATTGGGTACATCCTAGATGGAAATATGTCTAAACTTGGCTTTTACTTTTGGGTCTAAAAAGCTGGCAAGGTGTCAGATACCAAAATTAATCCAGTTTCATGGAAAGACCCATATACATTCTGAAATGCTAAACTTATTAAAAATATATATATATGGAAACCAGCAGAATATTTAGACCATAACCTGATGTCATCCAGTCCATTATAAGAATGAATGTACACGTTTCACATCCTCAGAAGGGTTTGAATACTAATATTAACAGCTGACAAATAATAGGTGATAAATGATGTTGTTTTACCATGAAACACTGTGTGATCTGTGCTCAGTATCATATCAGGAAATAGTGTAATAATAACAATTTGCCCTAATTCATTGAGTTTTATACAAGTTTATTGCATGACTATTATTTTTGATCAGAGTATTTGAGCTTCACCCCTTTAGTGTGACATAACAGGAAAACGTCCACCATGTGAATATGTTCTAATGCTACTGTTTTCTGCAGAAATCTGTAAACTGACAAAACTCGTGTATCATGATTCACTGAGGTATGACTGTAAAATGCATTACGCCTATGCATCAGTATTGCTTCCTCTAAGCAAGGGTATGAGTATTTCATTCAGTGTCTATACAGCCAAAGTTTCCCGTGGGGTATATGAAGCCACTGTGATCTTTAGAAAGAACTGTACAGAATTTTACAGCGTATTTCCTAATGAACAGTACGTCCATTTTCTTGACACCTTAAAGTCGACGCTAAGTGCAGTTTTCCCCTTAAATACTGTCCTGTAGAAACTGCAGCAGTCAGGGTTAAAACCATACACTCATACTCACCTGCCAACAGCTTTTACGGTTTGACTTATTGAACAAATTGTGTCCAAACGAGCCTCTGCGGAGCCTTTTTTTGCGGCCCATATTCTGATTTGTTAAAGCAGAAATCGGTGTGATTACCCACATGCACATGGGTTTTAGATCATGGAAGCTAAGCGGACTAGAGCTTTCAGAACACATGTCCAATGCCTGCTTTTACAAACCAAAATATGTCGTTTCAAACTGATCACTTGGTTCTGTTCAGACAGTTTGTTTATGGCCTGATTGCAAAGATGACCTGGAACAAGATCCAGAACCAGATCATGACCATAGTGGGTGGTCTTTTAAAGCAGGGGTGTCAAACTCATTTCAGTTCAGGGGCCACATTCAGCTAAAATTTGAACTGAAGAGGGCCGAACTGGTAAAATAATAACATAATATTATACAAATAATGTCAATTCCAAATGCTTCTATTTGTTTAAGAGCGAAAAAAGTATATTTACATTATAAAAAGTTTTACATCTACAAACTGTCCTTTCAATCAATGTGAATAATATGAACAAACTGAAAAAAATCAGTGTAATTTTAACAATATTCTGTCTCATTTATACATGTTCATTATAATGTACAGATCACAGTGGATCTACAAACACACAAAACATTTAATAACAGGCAGAATATTGATAAAATTGCAGTTAGTTCTATTAAGACATTGTTCATATTTGTTCAGGTTATTCACATTTTTTGAGAAATTATACTTTGCTTTAGTGTAAATACATGAAAATGTTTGCATTT
>JAPSES010129538.1:0-15599 GCA_029822895.1 Maxillicosta whitleyi
AACATGGAGCTCCCATGTCGGCATAGATCAGATTAGGGGGTCAGAAGATTTTAGGAATGAAGTGGGACAAGATTGACCTGCATGATTAAGTCCAAATATGTACAGACTCACAGGTTCAAACTTTAACCCTTTAACCTGTAATAGTGAAGGTCCTACCCGTGAAATAAAGGGAGAGTGAAGGTCCTACCCGTGAAATAAAGGGAGAGTGAAGGTCCTACCCGTGAAATAATGGGAGAGAGAAGGTCCTACCCGTAAAATAATGGAAGAGTGAAGGTCCTACCCATGAAATAATGGGAGAGTGAAGGTCCTACCCGTGAAATAATGGGAGAGAGAAGGTCCTACCCATAAAATAAAGGGGGAGTGAAGGTCCTACCCGTGAAACAATGGGAGAGAGAAGGTCCTACCCATAAAATAAAGGGAGAGTGAAGGTCCTATCTGTGAAATAAAGGGAGATTAAAGGTCCTACCTGTGAAATAATGGGAGACTGAAGGTCCTACCTGTGAAATAATGGTAGTGAAGGTCCTACCCATGAAATAATGGGAAACTGAAAGTCCTACCTGTGAAATAAAGGGAGAGTGAAGGTCCTACCCATGAACTAAAGGGAGAGTGAAGGTCCTACACATAAAATAATGGGAGAGTGAAGGTCCTACCCGTAAAATAATGGGAGAGTGAAAGTCCTACCCATGAAATAAAGGGAGAGTGAAGGTCCTACCTGTGAAATAAAGGGAGAGTGAAGGTCCTACCCATAATATAATGGGAGAGTGAAGGTCCTACCCATAAAATAATGGGAGAGTGAAGGTCCTACCCATAATATAATGGGAGAGTGAAGGTCCTACCTGTAAAATAATGGGAGAGTGAAGGTCCTTCCCGTGAAATAAAGGGAGAGTGAAGGTCCTACCTGTGAAATAAAGGGAAAGTGAAGGTCCCACCCATGAAATAAAGGGAGAGTGAAGGTCCTACCCGTCGTCTGTTCAGATGGATCAGACCTCTGATGGACTTCTCTGTGGTTCTGGGTCGACTCTGCCTCTTTCACAGGTTTTCCAAGCGTGTGTGCACACAAACAGGAATGCTGTGATTTTCCTCTACTTCAGTGTCTGGTACGAGAGGCCACGCCCCCTCACCTGCTCACCTGGATGCCAGGTAAATGTGGCAGGACAGGTTACGGTAGGAGCCTGAACAGAGAGTAGGTCAAAGGGCCACAGCTCGGGCATTCAGTCACTGGGTGTTTTTCACATATAGAGAAGAAGAAAAAATGTGGAGTTAGACGAAGGAACTTAAAATAACAGTTTTTATTATCCTTTATGTTCCTGTGGTGCGTGAAATATATCAAATATATCAAAACTGAGACTAATGTGAGAAGGTAGTACATTAAATATTTAGTGATTCCATTTGTAACACACAAAATGGAAAAGTCAGACTTATTCTACTCATTTTAAAGCCACTGCCTTCACTTATTCTCAATTTATTGCTTTACAAAATAGTGACTTTTTATGACATTCACTGGTTGCTTAATAATCACTGGTTATTAAGTTTTTTCTCTGTTGTTTTATTGATGGAAATAATATCATAACATGTCCATTTATCCACTTGTTTGCTTTTTCCCCTCAAGTCAGCTGAATGAGAAACTATTCAGTTATTAAAAAACAAAGATGAAGAAAAAATACAAAAAGGTAGAAGCAAATTTTTTTTTGCTGATCACTTCTTATTTTCTTTCTCTGATGCTTTATGAATATACGTGTGAGGTTTACCCTGTAATCCATTTTCTCCCAACAGAATAAATGACAAAACATTCCTTTAAAGCAGGGGTGTCAAGCATGTGGCCTGGGGGCCAAAACCGGCCTGAAACCTGAAAAAAACAGAACATAAATAATAACTTTTTCTCTAAATGCGTTTTGATACAGATAGACAGAATATGTGACGTTTAACTGTCTGATTTTGTACAAATATATCATTTTAACAATTTTTGTTGTAAAGCCAATAAAACTTTGCAAAATGTGAAATCAAGTACAAAGTATAAAACAAATGAAAATACAACTTTTTTAGTTCATTATTGGTTATTTAAAAGAATAACAAAAAGTGACATTTAATATTGCTGATTGGTTTTAGCTCCATGTTTTATGACTTTATTCTCATAGTTCTTGTGTTTTTATTTTCTTATGTGGACCTAATATGCCGTTGTAGAACTTGTAGAACTTGTCACATGACTTTTACAGCAGACAGAATTTAATGTGATGTATGTTCCCATCATAAAAACTGTCCCAAACAACAAAACACACTGGACATGTGCTGAATGAAACACAAGAAGATGAGTTCAGTCAATCCCATAGTATTTGTACAGCACATGTAAAATACAAAGGAAGCTCACAGTAAATACTGAAGAGTTATTATTATCATCAGCATCAATATTATTACTATTATTATTATTAATATCATTATCATTACTATTATATTATTCTTATTACTATTATTCTTATCATTGTTATTTTTATTGTTATTACTATCATTATTATTATCATTATTATTATGTTATTATTCTTATCATTGTTATTCTTATTACTATTATTATCTTCATTATTACCATTATTCTTATTATTCTTATTACTATTATTATTTTCATTACTATTACTATTATTCTTATTCTTATTACTATTATTATCATTATTATCATCATCATTATTATTGCTACTCTTATTATTATCATTATTATTGTTACTACTGTTATCATTATTATTATCATCATAATTATTATCATTACAATTATTATCATCATCATCATTATTATCATTACTATTATTATCATCATCATCATTATTATCATTACTATTATTATCATCATCATAATTATTATCATTACTATTATTATTATTATAACTCTATGACCCAAATGTCCCACTGAAATGGTAGATTCACTTGCATCACAGACTCACTGTCATGTTCTCTTTCAGGTGACCTCTTTTGTGGCTTTGACATGTGCAGATGTAGGTTAGTGGAACCGGTGTGTTTTGTGATGTCGTGTGTACCCTGCAGGTCTGTCACAAAGGTATTCAGACTGAATGTGATGCGTTTGGCCTCTGTGGGCTCAGTAACTCATTAAACCTGTGCAGATACTTCTATGACAAACTAGTGCCACACACACACACACACACACACACACCTGTTCCACTGTTCATCTTCTGCTACTGTGTATGTGTATAACTCCTTTAAGTGTCAGTATGATGATGCATGTGCTGTATGTACAGGGGTGTCAAACATAAGGCCCGGGGTCCAAACCAGCCCACCAAAGGTCCCACACCCCAGAAGGTGCTATAGAACTATATTATTACAATTACGATTCTCACAATAACCTGAATAAACAGGAATGTTAAAGAAATAAAAATTATAGATTCACTGTGATCTGTGTTAAAATAAGACGGGACATAATATTCAATTTGCACTTATTTTTCTAAACAAATGTCAGGTTTGTTTTCAAGATACAATTGGATTTGTTTCATACTAAAAGAAAATAAAAAGTGGATAATTAAGTGTGAAAAAGTTATTAGACCTATTACTTTATTTACAGTTATTATTATTATTATTTTCCTATTATGGACAGTATTGTACAGAAGCCCCGTCTATCGGTCTGTCATCTATCTCTTTCTTTCTGTCTCTCTTTCAATCTTTTTTGTCTCTTTCTTTCTTTCTCTTTCTTCTTCATTCATTCATTCTTTGTTCCTTTTTTCTTTCTGTCTTTCTTCCTTTTTCTGTCTTTTTTTTTCTTCCTTTTTTTTCATTCATTCATTCTTTGTTCCTTTTTTCTTTCTGTCTTCCTTTCTTCCTTTTTTTCCTTTCTGTCTTTCTTTCTTCCTTTTTTCTTTTTCTGTCTTTCTTTCTCCCTTTCTTTCTGGTCCTGCCCACATTGTTCTGTCTGTGGAACCTGAACTGACATGAGTTTGACAGAAATGACACCCAGCTTTAATCTGCTGTGGTATGTAGTTCGACTACAGAGTCTGTGTGAGCGGTACAATTCTATAGAATTATTTTTGTTGTATTTATGTACAAACTCACAGACTGACTTTGACTGGACACTGTTCTCTACACAGGTTTTTACCTGGAGGTTTTAATGATATTTGATGTTGTTTTCTTATGTTTTTTATTGTCAGTAATGTGACAAGGCACCACCAAACAAAATGTATTATTATTATTATTAATGATAAAAAATTTCTGTGTACAGTTGGCACAGATTTCACTGACATTCATGTAATAAAAACAAGTGAAAAACCACAATATTCAATGACAGTTAATTTTCCCACATTCATTTGTTTTGGTTTTGATTGTTTTTCCATTCGTCTCTTGGATTTCACTTTAGTCTTTGTCAGGACATCACGAGTCTTTTTACTGAACTTTTCATTATTTCATTATTTTTACTGCTAATTTTAGTCGTCGTCTTACTTTTCATTAATTGTAGTGGCCCTAATATGAAACGAGATTGTCCATATGAGTAAATGTCTAAGTATTGACATTTTGCTGTTATATTTGCATGTGGCTCAAAATTCAGGGATGCTTTTTAAAACAACATTTAGCATCTAAGATAATAAAATACATCAAAAAGGAAATTGCTTGCTAAATACTGTCTTGTTGTTGTTGTTTTTTTTTTTAATGGAATGTGAGTTCTTCATTTGTTCCTGTTGTATCCATCTGGATGACAAATACTAGTATTCATTCTTGTTTTTAAAGACACTTGAGAAAAACAGAACAGATACTCTAAATATGTAAAAAGATAACTCATGTAACTAGTCTCTTTTAAAATTCTATGCGTCAAAACGCTTCCTGTACAGTAACGTGATCTGAAAACACTATCAATAGACAATAAATAAAAGTATTGTTCCAGCAGATAGGTCCAAGAAAACACAATACACACATAAAACATAGGTGTGAAACCACAGTAATGCTGCATCATTAGTTTATTTGTGGCTTTAGCTTAAGGACAGGTGGAAGTGCACGTTATGGTATGGCTGTTAGTATGTTGTTAGTTTAGTTTAGACTGTGACTACGTGACTAGGTCTCAGTGATGGATTGATAGAACCATGGGAAATTTGTGTTACGGCTTATTTTCAGTACAGTGCATACCATAGTGTTTTTGACTGCTGTGTGTGTGTGTGTGTGTGTGTGTGTGTGTGTGTGTGTGTGTGTGTGTGCTGATTGGACACATGGTATTCATTCCTTTCACTAAATGATCCGCTGCCTTCACACACAGATAACAGGATGCTCAGACACCATGTACCTGAACAGGATTGAGCTTTACTGGACTTTGTTTAGCAAATCCTCCAACCATGAACAACCAAATATCTGCTCATCTCCACATATAACACTCACCAAAAGCCTTCAGTTCCTGGAACGTCCACTTGAGGCCGGCTCTGAAAGTGTCTCACGTGTGTTATTTGTCCAGCTCTACATCACAACCAGGTTCCCTCACAGAGCTTTAATAAACATCCTTTAAACCCTGAGCCTAAAATGGTCCACCTGGACTGTTTTATCCTATTTTAAAACACTGCTCATTCTGAATCCACCTTAAATCTTACCTTAGAATTATGTATTCTATGAAAGTAGGTTGACTCCATATGTGTCACTCATTTCACAGATGTTTATTCTGCCTTTCTTGTTGTTACAACTAATTTTCTTTCTTTTGTTTTTTTTTTTTTTCCTTCAGGGGAATCAGTGAATCAGACTCACATGTTTGGCACAGTCTTTACGTTGCTCTACGTTGCGCAAAAATGGCTCACCCAAGGACCCACCCGGGACGCGAATCTGCGATTTACCGCATCAAAGGCAAAGACACAAAACACTATACTATCCATTCAGACTTTTTTACATTCGTTCCAATAATCACGTATTTGTCAATGAGATGTACAATTACCTGCCAATTAACTGGGGTGGAACTAGCGCCCGAGGAAGTGTCCAATCAGGTTCCAGAAGTGGACAAGAGTAAGCAAAGCCTGCCGCTAAGTTAGCGTTATTTTCCTGGTATGACCCGCCCTCCTCTTCCTCTGATTGGCTCATCAGTCCTCATGCCTAAAGTTAACCAATCCAATCAGTGATCGTATCAATTACTGGCCAATTAGAGGCAGAGTAGGGCGGGTCAAGACGTCATTATCCTTTGGGAAAACATGGCCGATTTGGCTCAGAAGATTCTACTGAATGAAAAAGAAGTAAGTAAACATAATGACTAAAAATAGTTTGGATACACTGACGTACACCCTGAACTACAGCAACAGTTATTCTTCCTGTGATTAGACAGTCAGTACTAAACCCCATAGAGCTTTAGCAACATTTGTTTCATTTAATTGAGGTTAATTAAGTGTTAATCCGTTATATTTTTCACAGTGGCTGAAGGAGGACAGGAAAATGATTTAGTCTGGGACAAACTTTGAAAGACACTTTAAGGCAGACTTTAACAGAAAAGTGGGACATGGTGAACAGTCCAACACCGATGGCAGCTGGTGGAGTGTGTGTCCTTCAGAGAACACATATCTACCTGAGGACTCACAGTGGATGGAGGACTCTGTGGTGTTTGTCCTCCATGGACAGAAAGAAGGACGGACTGATGGACATGAAGCACACAGAGCAGCTCTGGGACAGAGACAGTGAAGGGTTCTGCTCAAACAAAGGAGCTGGATTCAGCCAACACTGAGCACCTGTGGTGAGTAGGACCTGAAGGGTGGGGCTGAAAGAGGGTTTGGTCCTGGTATTAGATAAACAGGGGTGGGGAACTGGTCCAGATGTCCATGGTCCGGTACTGGTTGGAGTTGAACTGGGTTTAGTCACAGTGGGATTCAACCTCAGTACTCCACACGTGTCATCACCCATCAATACTAAACAAAAATGATAAATAACATGACTCGTTATTTATCATTTTTGTTTAGTATTGATGAGTTCTAGAACTGTGACATCATGAGTCGGTCCACGTACCAAACCATCACTGGTCATATTCAGTCCAAACATGATTGTTGTCATGTGGTCCCTTTCTACAGTATCAAACATTTAACATTTTGCTATTAATTTGAAAAGAAACTTTTACTGACATGTTCTAAGTGATATAATTAGCACATGTTCATGCATTTTGATTTTTTTTTTTTTACACTAACTCATTGTCTTGTTACCAAAAACAGACATAACAGATAAAAAAGGCTGCCAACAAATTGCAATATGATTTTCCCTTTGTCTGTCTTTGTAGTGGGTTAAACATTCATTCATTCATTCATTCATTCCTGAACAACTTAGTCCTCAGGACATTCCAGAGATAATCTCAGCCTCCAATGGATAAAAGTGAGGTTCCCCCTGGAAGGTTAACATGTCTAATGTTATTTTACTCAAACCTTTTTTTTCTCCATCATTAGTATATCACATGTTTTGGCTTAAAGCTGATACAACTTCTAAATTGCATGAATTTGAGTTGGTGCTGTTTCTGTTGTTAAAAACATGAGTGCGTCTATGAAACTGGACCTAAAAACAGGAATAGACGGACTAAAGTTCAAACCAGATGAATGTTAGGAAGTTTGGAAGCACTTTGTGTCCATTTCAATATAAATATTTACTGAGATAAAAGAGAAACTATTTTTTCAGATAGAACACTTTTTTTTATGTGTTCATACAAAAATCTGCATGTAACACAGACACCAGGTTTCTATAATGTCTGTTTTTCAGGTTTTCTTCCAATCCTCACACTGTTACACAAACCCACAGATAACTCAGTGACATCAGAGTTTTCATTACTGTTGTCAGGACTAGTCAGTATTCCAGCAGTCTTATTTTTATCCGACCCCTCTCACAGGAGGTCCTGCAGTCAGCAGACCTCCTAAAAGTGCCTCACAGAACACAGCCACGCCCTAACTGTGTAGACCAGGGGGTCCAAACTATGGTCCATTTTTAATTGCCCCCCATGGATTCTTTTAAATAGAATAGAATGTGGCCCACACTTCAACTTCTGTCTGAGTGTATAGCACTTCTCCACTTTAACATCAGGGGGAGCTACTGGTGAGCAAGGCAGTTGCTCCAGCAAAAAGGACAATAATCAGAGAAGAAATTTACCCCAAATGACTGAACATGACAGAAAAGAAGTGGAAGAGTGAGAGCAGAACATGTCAGAGCACTAAGTTTACTCCAGACCTGCAGCCATCCTTGGATTCAAACCGCAGCATCACTGCTCCCACTGAGTGTAAAGGGTTAGGGTATTTTTTCTCTGTCCTGTAAATCTGTCTAAATCTGAGGCTGCTGTTCTGACAATGAGCTACCAAAGCTTTTTCTGAATAAATCAGTTCAGATCCATGGAATGAAAGCTGTGATGAAGGCACTTGTGTTTTTAATTAGATTCAACAATAGAACACATTTGTACACTTTTAATAGTTTTTTCTAACTTTAATACACTACAGTTAAGGCTATATACTTCATTTCTAGTAAGTGGCCCCACCCCTTCTGTATTTGTATGCATGTGGCCTCAGTGAAAACAGTTTGGACCCCTCTGGTGTAGATGACAGACAGGACTGAAGCCTAGTGGGTCAGTCTATAAATAGAACAGTAACCGAACCCACCCATGTCAGCCTGAGCCTGAACATCTATTCTATACTCTGTTTGGATCCTTTGGGTTAGGGTTAGTAAATTAGAGTCAGAGCCACAGTGAGGATAAGAAAAGGGGAAATTTGGAGAAAAAAGTCACAATTTTACATCAGTATAGCTGTAGTATTTGAGCACTTTCTTTTCATAATGATTCATGATACACAAGAAATATAGGTTTGCACAAAGCATTTTTACAAGTGAAAGGGAATGATTCTATCTATCTATCTATCTATCTATCTATCTATCTATCTATCTATGTATCACTAATCCTGTGAATATAAAGTTCAGTGTAATGTTAAAGTTTCTAATTTCTTCATCACTAAACTCTTTCTTGAGGAATTTTAGAGCAAACCGTTCTGTCAAATAAAAACACTTTTTTCTTTACATACCTCCACTGATTCGCTCCAGCTGTCACATGACTTTATTCTTTTAAAGTGTTTCATGCCTTTTCCTTATGCAGTCATGTGTTTTACTAAAACCTTGGGTCATATGAGGATGTCAGGTGGACGCCTGGTTCATGTGCAGGTTAATAAGAGGGCTCATTAATACTAATAAATAATAATAGATACTATAATGCAGTTTGTCTTTATATTATGTCCATACTGACTGAATCATTCAGCAGTTCTTTTCTGTTTGTATCCAACTTCAGTTCCTTATCATCTGAAACGTTATTCAGATGATGGATTCATTACTCTGTTTGTTTCCTCCTTTATATCTATTTCAGTCTGTTGGACATCCCTGTTTCATTTCAGACACTTCCTCCTGTAGAGCAGGACTCATGCGCATAAGAACGGCTCAGTGGTTGGTTTGGAGGGGGTGTGGCTTCAAAAGCTGTCATGCATGTAGAGGAAGACAGTGATTAATGATCGCAACATTCTTGTTTTTTATGTACCAATAATCGGCAACATTTGATCTGAGGTACAACACCACAAAATTCCTACCAACAGGTTTATTCAGGTACCTTTCCTGGCAGGTGCATATTTACATCCAAGTAGTTGTTTCGTAAAAACATTTTCTGTAGGTGCTTAATGTGCCTGTCTGAGCGTTTTATTTTTATTTACAGGTGTACTGCTTCTGTCCTTGGGTTTCCTGGGACAGAAGTCACTTTTCCATTGATCCTTAAACTGTGTGAATAGGAAAATAAAAATGAGCAAAATGGAAAATGACAATTTCAACAAAATTCATTTTTTGATGTAAAGTTTTGGTGCTTCCCAGAGTTGTTTTTTTTTTTTTAGGTCATAGTTAAATTAGTTTGTGACACAAACTGCAGTGTCCAGACCTTTGAGTCCAACTAGAGTTACATGACCAAAACAAACCTGTGTGTGTGTGTGGACACAGCAGGAAACAGCTGATCTGATTCTTTAGTATCAGACAGAGGGTAAGGAACATTCTAGATCCAAAACAACCCAGATTTGGGTTTATGATGTTTATGGAATGAGTTCTACTGACATCTACCAGAAGAAAGAAACTAATCAGCACATTTGGACTGAATGGACAAACCCACAGGACACACTTCTGTTTGGAAGATATTTAGGACAGATGGGACAGTTTGCAGATTGACAGGAAAGGGTATTTAGTGTTGCATTCAGGTGCCCTTTCTGAACTCTAGGACATGGAACACAGAATCGAACCCTGTAGTTTGTCCTGTATTTGGTTTAAGGGTTATAATCCAGTGTCTGTCTGGTTTGTGGACGCTGAGACAGTGATGTCTTTGTGTTGGTGGACATACTCATACCTCTGAGACACAGATGGTAGAGGCCTCATTTGTCACACTGGAGTTTTATAATGACTCAAACATGATTTTACACTCACATAACTGTAAAGCATCTGTGTAAATCAGTTTGACTGCATGTCAGTGGTCACATCTGCAGCTGACACACTCATGTCACTTCTGTTTTTATTTCTTAGTTCAGATGAACTTGAACTTTAGTGTGTGGCCTTTGCTAACAACAGTGCTTTCTGTACCATAACATTATTTCACTATTAAATGGGACATTAAATCCTTTTACTAATACTTTTAATTAGTGTTATGTTGTCAGTGTTATGGCCCCTGGACTCCTCTTGGGGGGGCTGTGCTATATCAACCCTTGTTTTCCAATATTCACCTGATGGGGGAATCAGGAACACCTGTGGTGTCCAGGAGTCCAGGTCGTAACAATCAGGGACGGCTGTTAAAGAACAGGGAGCTGGACGGTTCTGGATTTGGTCATGTGACTGTGCTCATGGAGCATCTGGTTCCCCTCTCAGGTGTTTTTGTCCTTAATTCCTGTGTTATCAAGTTATAAGTGAGAAAAATATGCAAAATTAACAACAAATTCTGTCCACTCTCAGCTGTCCATATAGTTTTTTTTAGCGGTTAAAGGATATAACTGTGATGCGGTGGATGAGAAAGGACCCACTCCAGCCCTGGTTAAAGGATATAACTGATGTGGTGGATAAACTCCCTGGAAACAGACACATAAATGCACTTAGAACAGCTAGTGTGAATACAGACGTAAACTGAGACACATGGTCCATGGGTACATAAACCTGCATCAACAAGCACATTGTCCCCGGCACACTTTTACCCTTTGTCCCTGTGTGTGTGTGTGTGTGTGGTTACCCACGTGTGTTGGTTTAAGTTGGCTGAGTTTGGATTGTCGATTGTGTCCAGGAATGTGTGCGACCTGACCATAAAGGCCACTGTGTGTGTATTTGTATTAGTGTGTATTGCTGTCCCTTTAAGCCAGTTGTGATTGAAGGGACAGTGTGTGTGTGCGTGTTGCATGAGTCAGCCAGTCCAATATGTGTGTGTGTATGTGTGTGAAGGAGAGAGGGAGGGAGAGAGAGAGTAGAGAGGGTCAAGTGAGACAGCTGCAGCTCTACCACTCACTCTCTCAGCAGCTTCTCGTTGTCTTTGTCTCTCACCCACATTTCCTCTGCCATGGATATCTCTTGGAATCCTTAATATTCTGTGGATCTACAGACTTCCATTTATGGCCTGGATCCATCAGACCTCTGCTTGTGTCTGAGCCATGCTGCGTGTGTTTATTCTGTGCGCAGAGCGTCTGCAAACGCCAGACGATGACATCAGTGACGCCTACTGCACCGTCACCTATGAAGGTACGGGTTGTGTGTGTGTGCATATTTCAGGGGTCACACAGAACGAACACATTCATGGTTCACTCTGGGATCAAGTTCATGAATCATAGGAAGAGTGTGTATACGCTTGTGTGTTTGTGTGTTATTGATCCATACACTCAGAGCTCTGCGTCCCTCTGTCTCGCTCTGTATCTCCAGCAGTTGAGGTTATTATTGGAAAGCTGTGCTCAGTCATCTTTCATTGCTCCCAGTCTGTTCGGGGTGGGGCAGAGCCAACACTAGACACACACACACAGAGGCTACATTCACTCTGCAGCCAAATGTGGCCAAGATCTGATCTGTATCCGATCTGAGCGAAGACGCACCAACCCGACTGTTGCCACAAAAGGTAGCCCCACTGATCAGTCTCCCCAACATGGTTGAAAAAGTGTGAAGAACACACCAAATTAACTACTGACCTGATCGGACGTTCTGCGTGTGCACAAGACGTAAAAGTGAAGAATTATGGATTATGTCTGTAGACCAGAAAGCAGAGCTTGTTGTTGTTAGTGTTGAGTAGACAAGAAGGGTTGGTGTTGGACGGTTGGATGGATGGTTTGTAATAAGGAGATACTGCTGTCGTCAGCTCTAGGGCTTCTACTAGTGGAAGAAGAAAGATTGCAGGTGAAAACTAAGGAGAAATCACACTATGCTAACAATGCTAACAGTGTTGACTTCATGGAATGCATGCAGTCCATAGTGAACAATAACAGGCCCTCGTTCAGGTCTGATATGAACAGTGAACAGACAGTTATAGAAGACAATAATAGTGTTGGTACTTTGGCACTAGTCCAGGTCTATCCCTGTACCAATCAGATCGGTCCGACTGATCGACTTGTCGTAGATTACACATGTTGAACACAGAACACACCAAACAGGCATGTGTTACCGGCCTCAGCAGACTGAGGATCTCTGAAAATTGGGTTGGTGTGTCTAACAGATCTAATCTGACCCAGACCACTTTCATATGTGGTCCTAAATCTGACCCGGACCACTTTCATATGCGGTCCTAAATCTGACCTGGACCACTTTCATATGTGGTCCTAAATCTGACCCGGACCACTTTCATATGTGGTCTTAAATCTGACCCGGACCACTTTCATATGTGATCCTAAATCTGACCCGGACCACTTTCATATGTGGTCCTAAATCTGACCCGGACCACTTTCATATGCGGTCCTAAATCTGACCTGGACCACTTTCATATGTGGTCCTAAATCTGACCCGGACCACTTTCATATGTGGTCTTAAATCTGACCCGGACCACTTTCATATGTGATCCTAAATCTGACCCGGACCACTTTTATATGGGGTCCTAAATCTGACCCGGACCAGGTCACATGTATCCGACCTTCATGTCAGTGAAAGTCTGCATCTCAGGAGGAGGAGTGATAGGAAAAACAGATTTTCAGTCTGGAATTGGAAAAATTGCTGTAAAATATGCACATTCTAGTCTATACTGAACCTGGGGGGGGGGGCAGGTCTACCCAACAACTACTTTTAAATCTCTTTACAACTGTTGTCTGTTGTTTAATTTAAAAAAAAATAAAGGTTGAATGATTACGCCCTGTGTACTGAAGCTTCTCTGACAAAAGCATCACATCTGTCTTATCTGTGATTGGTTTACTCATCACCTGTTAGCCCCGCCTTCATATGTAAATTTAAGCCTCATTGAAAAAGATGGAACAGAATAGAACAGAATACATTTATCATATATGCGTACAAAGAAAGACAACTCTTGTGTTGCGCAGTGCAAAACGGTTTAAAAAAAGTGTAAATACATAAACAGAATAATAAAACAGGCATGTCAACCAATAGGAAAACAGCTGGACAGGTGACGTGTGGGTCATTTCACAAAGCGAATTGTGCATTAAGACGAGCTGCGTGAATGTAGGAGGGAGAAATATATAAGTATATTATATAAAGAGAAAAAATATTATATAAAGAAAAAAGGAAGTGAACAGGAAGTGAGGCGTTCACTGTCACAGGAGATGAGTGGGTATTAAGGTAGTTTCCACTGCACCATGATACTGATACTTCTACTATGAAGGAAATACTGTTCCTTTTACTCAGTTACTTTTTTGTCATACCTGTATTTCTTTCTCACACACAATGATGGACTCTGTCTCGTACCAACGTCTTACATAAGTAGAATGTTGTCATCGGTCCAGGACTGATGGGGGTGTTTTATGTATTGATTAAACTGGAAGGAGTTCCACCGTTGTATTGCGGTAGCCCCCAGTCTGGCTGTTTTTAAAGTCTCTTATCTTTAATATTTGACTGGTAGTGGTACATGTGATTGGATGTTTTTGTGGTATTATTTGCAGGCTTTTGTGTGTGTGTGTGTGTGTGTGTGTGTGTGTGTGTGTGTGTGTGTGTGTGTGTGTGTAGTTTTAGTTTATATGTGTGTAATTTATTTTATGTCCAACACTTTGGCAGAAACTGGTGTTTTTCAAAATGTGCTTTATAATTAAGAATGGGGTTGGAGGTCTGACAGATTGGTGATCCTAGTCTGTCTGTCTGTCTGAGAAAGAGGAGAATACTGACATTTTCCACTTATTTCTTTTTGTACTCTTTCATTTTGCACTTCTTATGCTCCTCTCTCTTGTCGTTGCTTGCACACTGGTGCTACATCAGAAGGGGAACTGAAATCCACAGGAAAATCCGAGGTAGAACAAACAAACAAACAGTCAGTGTTTCTGTGTTCGAGGACCATCTGTGGAATAAACTGGACAGAAACTTAAAAATGTCTTCTTTAATATGTGCATTTAAAAGGAACATAAATGCACTATAATAATAAACAGGCTATAGAACATTATCTGAGTATACAGTATGTAGTTATTAAACAGAAGGATGCATTGACGTGTTGTCACTCCAATGTGTCTGTATGAAGCCATTTCTGGGGAAACTGGGAAACAAACCAACCAACCCATAACTGGTTGCTTTGAAATCTAATCAATGACGTGAGCAAATACCTTAACAGCGGTGGTCTGCAGCGGCCTCGTCCACAGTCTGAGACTGAGACAACACGAGTAAACATGCACCTGAGACCAGCCTCTCCAAGACCCACGTGGAGCTAAGGAAAACTGTTCCAAATGTCAAAGCGTAACTGTGAGACAAAGCCCATTCTAAGTATAAAGGAGCAGCAGTCATGTCAAATGTTGAGCAGCACGTCCACATACTTGTGCCTCTGGATATATTATGTATAAATAGAGTTAAACTGAATTTCCCTGCATGAATCTGTGTCATGAACTCATGACCGTGGGTCTGTTCTACAAAGGGTTCCCTGTCACACACACAGCAGTGCTGCAGTTCAGTCTTCCAGTTCTTCATGGCAGATAATCCAGTTTCACAGAGCAGAGCTCATGGTTTATGGAGCAGAAGCTCAGACCCAGATTAAATCTGTGTGATAGTGTCCTTCACACTCATCTTCTGTCCTCAGACATGTGTGAACCAAAATGAACTGAAGTCTAACTGGTACAAGGTGTTGGTTTGTATGTACTGGTGCTTCAGGGGGTCTGCAGCTGATTTTATGACTGGTGAGAGGCTTTGTGTCCGACCTGTCCTTACCTGTCCCTTCCTGTCCTATCTGTCCTTATTTGTCCTACCTGTCCTTACCTTCCTTACCTTTCCTTTGTGTCCTTACCTGTCCTACCTGTCAGAGTATTATGTGTATTCTTCATGTATCTTGTGTAAAGCTGTCATGTTCCTGGTTCTGATACTTTCAGTTTTTCCAAATGGAGACTGTTTTATTCCCACTGCTGCACAAACTGATGAAATATGGACATATTATTATATATAATATTATATATAATGAGTGACTGAAATCTGAATAGTTTCATATAACTTTTGACTTATTAACTGTGTGTGTGTGTGTGTGGGTGGGTGGG
>JAPSES010129589.1:0-15594 GCA_029822895.1 Maxillicosta whitleyi
GATACCTGGGGTTCATGGGTAACTCACTAATCCATGCATCAGTACTGAGGGGGTTTTACCAACAGAACCATCACATCAGAACCAGAACTTTTATTTTTATTATCAAACAGAAGCAGCAGACTGGACTCACAGAACCACACTGTGGGCTTACAGAACCAGGTGGAACTGGATCATTTTCCACAACACACTGGTTGGAAACACTGGTCTAAACTATACATATACAGGTAGTCCTCGGGTTACGACATACCCGACTTACGTTATTTCGACTTTACGACGCCGAAATCTCATCCGCCATTACTGTACATACATACTGTATACTGTACATACATAAGTACAGTATCTTATTTTTTACTTTATTTAATTAATATGAAGTATAATACATGTATTGAGATTTAGGGGGTATTTAGGGGTACTAAAGGGTTAATTCTGACTTGCGTGGAAATTCAGGTTATGTCGACAGCGTATGAACAGAACTTGTTCGTAACCCGAGGACTACCTATATATGTAATTTTACTCCTTTAAAGTCTTCAGAACAGAAGACGTTTAATGCAGTTAAAATTATCATTTATTTTTCAACATTCTGGATCTTTTCAACTACATTAAAACTGATTTAAACTCGCATGAATGGAACGAGTCACAGGAAAATACGATCCCTTGGTGAATCGATCGCTTCATATATTTGTGTAACATGACAAAGTAACTGGACCAAATGACTATTAGAATATTTCAGTTTCCTGTGTTGATGTAGAGAACTGTGATGGACTGAGGTTAGAAGGGTTTAATTCTTTTTTCCATTATATTTATATGACATGAGGGTCCGTTCACTTAACACACACCCAGTAGAAATATCACTCTGACCTTTGACCTTCATATTTAACAAAATGAATGTATGAATACTGAGAACCTTTCAGAGCCTGTATTTTCTCATCTTAACTTGACTGAATAGTTTGTACAAGTATGTAAATGTTCGCTGTTTACATGCATCTATACTTGTGTCCAAATCTGTGCTCTGTACTTCCTGACCCTTTTCTCGTGCGTCTTATGAGTCCTTTTACTATTTGATGATAGCAGCAGCTCCCACAGATGTATTGTATCCAAAGGAACTGGGTCTTTCTACGTATGTGTAGTGGAAAAGCCTTCAGCCAGTCCAGCCTGCGCCAGTTCTCTCTGTTGTAAATTAACCAGCGTGTTTGGTGTTTTGTTTCCATGGAGCTCTTGGACTCTTGGCGAGGCTGTGTGACTGGGTGGTGACTCACAGGGTTTTCATGGCCTTTGGTATGGGCTGACTGCAGACTCACAGTGGCCCTCTGAAACAGGAAGTCAGGTTTATTAATACACGCACACGGGCCGCTTCGGCTCTGATTTTCAAGAGCCGACGGCAGCAGACGGTTCTGCCGCACACTTGCATCTTTGATCGTTTGTTTTTTGGAAAATATTTGCTTATTTGTCCCCACGTTTGACGGCACCGACAACAGGTGCAGCCCTCTGTGCGGTTCAGTTTGACTGGACACACCTGCCAAAGGCATGACATGGCATCCCGTCACAAAGACGCCTCTATCATCGCATAAATGCTACGAGGACCACAGGCCTCGCACCAGACGCACAAGCACCAGTCCCCCAAATTCTCCCTAAAGCAGAATTTGACTTGTAAATAACTTACAACAGCAGGAAAAATCCTCCGCCCCCAGAAAAGCAGGTAAATGTGGAATGTGGTCTCATAAAAAAGGAGAATAAACTTTAAAACTCTACATGTTGAGGCAAACAATGCACCCCCTCCTTTAAATATCAGCTCCTTCACAGGTTTTATCAAAACTTTGACAAATTATTCTTAGATATTTTTACAGTCAGAGTTGAATTTAGTTGGTTTAGATTAAATTGAATAGTTTATTTTTTTAACAAAATATTATTAAAAATGCAAATATAATGACAGCAAAGAATGGCAATTATTATTATTATTATTTTTATTATTATTGTTATAGACAATTATTTCAGTTTTGTTTATATAGTGCTTATACACACAGTAGGGTCAGTGGAGTTATGATGTTACATTTATACAACACAGCAGTCAACAAATTTAATAACACAAGTCATTTGTAAGAAAACTAATATGTAGAGCTGCTGTACATATGAACTGTCCAAATGAAAATCTTTGTGTCAGGTTTGGTGTAACATAACTTAATTCCTTAAGTTTATATTTCATTAAGAGAATATTTGTTTAAAGAAACCGTACCTGCAACTTCCAGACGCGATTCTGACAAAACTTAACTGAAACTTCTATCTCGTAAAAATAAATAAAACTTGTAAAGTTTCTCAGTTTTAGTCGTTCTGATTAAACTAGACCAGACTGCCACATTTTTTGAAGCTGGATAAAAGAACAGGGAACGTGAGCTGGGATTAGAGCGTCATGAGACCTGCTGGTTTTACTGATGCGTTGTTGCATTAGTAAACGTAACGTGCCCGTGCTTGAAAACCCTCGGCCTGCAGCCCACGCCAAAGTTTTTGCACATACAGATGGACAGACGGACGACAAAGTGACGACAATACCCTGCGGCGAAGGCCGAGAGTAATTATGAAAATGGCTTTTGATTTCAGGTGTAGGTGTGAACAAACTACCGGCGTGTGTCCGTGTACTTCCGCAACAAGCATTTGTGATAAACGTCAGATTGTACTAAAGTTTGAACTGAGATCAGAGCCGTGTGAAGTGAAACAGCCGAGCCCATTTCCGAGTAAGTCTACTATCGTTGCATAAAAAAACATGGATTTACCTTCACTCACTGGGCCACACCTGCACCCGTTGCTATGTGCTGTGGAGGCGGGTGTGGCACTGTAGTAGTCTAAGGTGCGCCCGCCTGTTGGCAAGGCCACAGACGCTTTTTCAGCCATTCAGTTTGTGTACCGAATAGATTAAAATCTACAAGGGTAGACTGAAGCGTGGAAGGACATGCTCGTACAAAACAGAACAGAACTCAATGTGCTCGTACAACGTAGAACTATCAGACCACGACAGCAGGAAGTGCACTTATCTTGTACCATATTCCCATTTCCTTTTTCAGACAATATTGGCTTTTGTCACTTTTGTTAAATTATTCACAACTCACGGAATAGAAGGCAGTGATATTCCATCTCTAAATAAATAAAATAGTCTGCATAACCTCTGTATGATATTTTGTCTTTCTCTGTACAACAAAGCAGATGAATAAAAAAAAAAAAACCCACCACTGATTCATTATGCTGCACATGTCCCCTTTGTTTGATCAACTATTACTAAAAACCCCAGCGAGCGTCTGTTTTGGGAAATAAATAAGACTTCAAAGTTTGGATGAATGAAATGAAACTGTGGTTTTTAAAGATTTACAGTTTCAGTAGCTGGGGAAGTACTTTGCGGTGACATTACCTGGGTTATAATGACTAATAAAAGCTAAAACAAAACTAGCAATGGGGTAATAGTGAGAACAGAGGATCAAAAATGACACAAGATTAACATGTGATTTTAACACTGTTTTTTTCAATCGGACTGTTCATGTGTAAATCAAACACTAAAACTAACATTAAATTTAAGTGCGTTTACGAACAAATATAACAATACTTCAATTTAACTAAAAGAAATCCTAAAATAAACAGACTTATATGGTTTTAGAATTGTAATAACTGTGGAATGCCTGAGATCCACACTCTGTTCTTGTGAAGTTGATGCTTAGCGATATGTGCAGCATAATAAACATGAGAGTTTTTTTTTTTTAAATTCATGCCATTCTTTGTGCTATGAGTCATAAAAGAAGGAAGAAGGGGAGCACCAAACCCACGTCATAAGTGTCTGTCAGACTTAGCCAAGTTTCAGTAAGTAAAGTCACTATTTTTACCACAAGGGGAGTTTAAAAGCATCTCTTAGGTAACGTTAAATACATCCACAGTCTATTATTGGCACAGTGTCGGGGATAACAGAAGGACCTGTTCCAACCGCCCAAGTCAGGTTTGTTGAGATATAATTTGTGTCTTAAATGCCTCTTCCAAAAATGGACAAGAGCAAGCCTGCACCGACTGTTGAGGATACAGTTTAGTCTTGATGCCTTTTTTTTTTTTTTCCTAGAGGCAGATGGGAAAGTACCTCCAGCCTCATGGAACGCTGTACTTAAGCGTCTCAGATGAACACTTGGAGACTTGAAGTACTCATGGCTGCAATGTACCATTACACTAATTAGTGATTAATCTGCCCATTTCTCCCTTTACAGTATTAGTCAGTTCATGGTTTAGTGGTTAAAGTGCTAAAAAAAAAAAAAAAAAGTTGTTGGAAGCAGAGAATGGTTTGAAAAACTAATAATGAATTCTGCATATAGTTGTTGAGATAAGTTCTGCAGGAGGTGATTAGTCAGACGCATGAATAAATCACTGAACCGTTTTAGGTGTTTTACATGTTTTGTTTTACATGTGAGGAATTAATCCTTATTTCTTCAAGAAGCACATAAAGACTGTCCTCTTTTAAAGACTATTTACTGTACTGATGTGTGAGCTGCCCAGATCCGGGCTAGACCCTGTGGTGGGTGTGTATGTGTCGATGTAATCTACCTCACACTGTTGTGAAAGCACAAAAAAACATCAAAAAACCTACTAACCCCAGTCTGCAGTCGCACCTATATATCTGCAGGTGCTATTTTCTGTGTTTATGTCCTCTATTGTAAGTCACTTTGGATAAAAGCGTCTGCTAAATGTAATGTTATGTAATTTCTATCACATTTTATTTCATATTATTAGCTGGTTTGGGCTCCAGGAACATTTTTACGACTGCTACACTTCAATTAGTCATTAAAGTATTCTCCACATAATCCAAATTAACTTTCAGAACCATTTGCTGCACGTTCTATTGTACAACTGTTGTTCATGGATTCATTTTTGGAGCCGCTTAGTCCTCAACAGGCTCCAGGGCCTATTCTGTGGGTAAAGATGAGGTGCACCCTGGACATGGCACCAGTTCACTCACGTTCACATTCATTCATTCGACCAGTGAAGGTGCGTGTGTGTGTGTGTGTGTGGACGGTGGGAGAAACCTGGAGCAGCCAATGAGAAGCCACGCAGACACAGGGACATCCGAACGCCACATAGACTGAAGTTTTGTTTTACCTGTAGCACCTTGACCTCCTTTTTGCCCGAGGCTTTAAAATCCTATTGAGCAGCAGTAGCTCAGCTCGGTCGTCTCAACTGACTTTCTTCTGTTCTCTGTGGGAAACTGAGCCCCCCCGCGATGATCTCAGCCGGTTTTATGTGACGGCAAATAACTCTGTGACGCTCCGAGTCATTACAGGGTGGACCAGCGCTGAGGAGACGCTCCTCGCGCTATGATGAGAAGTGCACCATGCATTATCACCACCCTGAAAACCATCCAAGAGCACTTAATCATTCATACTGACTCTGTGAAGACGGAATATTACTGACCTTATGAAGCCGTCAAAAGCACTGCTTTCTGTTTTTCCTGCTCCTTTCAAATTGTTTCCTTTCTTGTTGCTCTGGATACTTGAACATCAAGGATTTGTTTCAAACGATCACTTCAGACAAAACCCTGCTTCAACAATAGTGCGGTGCTGTAACCACTGTGATTTCATTAGTTTCATTCATAACCTGTCACACAGACGGATGACAAGGAAATGCAGCAACAGAGACCCTAGAAGTAAAGGAAAAAAATACAAGTAAATGATGTTGGGTATTTTTTTCTTGAAGGACACTAGCAGTTTATTGAAATTAAAAGCCTTCTAATTCAACTAATTGTTTAATCCTTTCATTGTATTTCTGACATATTAAACATCAGTATAATCACAGACTCTATGTCCACTATGACCTACTGTTGCAGCATCGATATTTTAGTTTTTTAATGCAGATGTGACCGTATTTGGACAAGAGGGTGGAGCTGGGGAAGAGTAAAAGGTGAAAACTGACACTGTTTTGTAACCACCACGTAGGGCTGCACGTTAATCGATCTTACACTGAAATTAGATTATTTAGAATGAAGTTTAAAAAAGGGAAATCAAATGGAATTTTATCTCTTTTGCGTCTCCGGGCCGTGCGCCTCCAGGCTCCTCCTCTGGGCTACCATAAGCTCCTCCTCCTAACTATGAGGGTGGTCACCACACACCATGTACAAAAATGCCATTTGCTAAAGAGGGCGAGAAGTTCACGTCTAAAAATAGGAAGAACAAGTCGACGGCTTTGAACACAGGTGTCAAACATGTGGCCCAGGGTCGAAATCCGGCCCGCCAAAGGGTCCGGTCCGGCCCCTGGGATGAATTTGTGAAATGCTAAAATTACACTAAAATATTAACAATAATTTTAGTTCAGGTTCCACATTGAAACCAATTAAATGCCATAATAACCTATAAATAGTCACAAATCCAAATTTTTGTCTTTGTGAATGTAAATGTTTTCATGTATTTAGACAAAACCAAAGTATAATTTCACAAAAAATCTGAATCACCGGAAGTGTCTGAAGAGAAGTATGTGTAATTTTAATAATATTCCACCTGTTACTAAATATTTTGTGTATCTGTCGATTGAATGTGACCTATAAGTTATAACGTACATATGGAAATGATAAAGTAAAGCATTATAGTGATTATAGTTTTCATATTATTCACATTGTTTGAAAGGAAATTTTTTTACTTTTTTCACTGTAAAATTTAAAGAAAAGTTTAGAGTTGACATTATTTATATACTACTCTGTCATTATTTTACTGGTTCGGCCCTCCACAATTTAAATTTAGCTGAATGTGTCCCCTGAACTAAAATGAGTTTGACACCCCTGGCTTTGAAGTTTCCGACGAAGACCAAACCATTCCTCGTTGCAAACTCAGCCAGAAGGTTTGAGTCAAAGCCAGCAGCACGACCACCTTATTTCAGCTCCTCAAACATCATCACACACCAGAGTGGGAGTGCTGCACACCAACAACTTCTGTTTTTTTGTAGTTTTATCCTAGAATCGAAATGGAACATTGAGTTTTTAGAGGAAAAAAAAATTGGGATTTCATTTTTGGCCAAAATCTTGCAGCCCTACCACCAAGCGATTTAAAATGCATGCAGATGTGTTGTCATGTATAAACCTTCTAGTTGATGGTCACTGGATAATCTAAACGCCATCTTATGTCGCGTTTCCACCACATGGTACCAGCTCGGCTCAGCTCGGCTCTTTTGCTTTTCCATTACGAAAAAGGACCTGGAATCTGGTACCTGGTGCTACTTTTTTGGTACCACCTCTGCCGTGGTTCTAAGCGATACTAAACCAGTGCAGACACTGATTGGTCAGTTTTCTCTGTGACCCTCCATTTTACAGAAGTCAGATGCAGAAGTAGACAGTGAATAGTGATCCATGAATCCACATGATGACAGAACCAAACTACACCATAGACGGAACGGAGATTCAGTCTGTGGTGGAAGACGCAAAAATACAGACCAGAAAACGCACAATGAGTGAGTTTTCAGCAACTCTGAGCAGACGACATGGAAATAACACGCCGCCTCGGGGTACCGAGTCGAGCTGGTTCCACTATAGTGGAAAGTACTGAGTTAATGTTAACATTGGCTGACGTCACTATGTTACGCTAACAAGTCAGGGTTTATTGTTAAGTACTGGTGAATTATCTGATGGCTTTGTTAATTTAACTTTTCAACCACTTATGCAACAACTTAGAGACTGTCAGGAAAAAATAGTTTTATCCAGTGAAAAGAAGATCCTAAAATGCAACGCGGTTACAGAACAAGCCATCAACCAAAGCCCACAGCTGACACAGACAGGACTTAACCACCACTTAGTCAAAGCTGGTACACCCATAATGATCCATAACTGATGTAATATAAAAGGGCAGTTATATAAAAAAAAATCACTCTGTGTAGAGTTGAACATGAGTGGACACATGCAGACCATAACTGTTCTATAACAGTCTGTAAACACATGCAACTGTTATAAAGTTAAGACATTTTAGACCCTTTATAGCAGGGGTGTCAAATGGTCCAATTTTATCTCCAGTACTGGACCAGTAAAATAATAACTTATAAATAATATCTACTCCAAAATTATCCGTCTGTTTTAGTTCAGCTAAATAACATTAAATTCTGAAAATACTTACATATACATACTATCCAAACAAAAAACATGTGAATAACCTGAAAAACTGAAATTAAGGAGAAAAATGCATGTAATTTCAAGAATATTATGCCTCAGGTTATCAATTATACATGTGGATTACAGATCACATCTACAAAGGAACATAACATTACATAGAAACAGGCAGAATATTGTTAAAACTGAAGTTAAATATTAAAAATGCCCAAAAAAAAATGCAAAGAGAAAAAGAAAAGTTTTGAGTTGGCATTATTTATATGCATAATGTAATTATTATAGATTATGAAGCTATTATTTGACATGAGGTCACATTGGGCTGAATGTGGAACCTGAACTAAAATGAGTTGGACACCCGTGGAATTCTCACACTTTTCAAGTTCACCCCATGGGTTGATTTGGAACCTTTGATGGGTCACATGTTTGACACCCGTGCTCTATGGGGTTGACTTGCTTTTAGTGCCTCAAGTGGAGACTTGAAGAACTGCAGGTTTTGGGCTTCATTTCCAGTCCCGGCCGTTGCGGCTCTCAGACTCCTCTTTCCCATGCTGCAGTGGAGCTTAAGGGCACACATTGTTTTACTGTGACTGCAGGTCACTTCTTTGAACGTATCTCCTGTACAGCGTCAGTCAGTGGCTTCAGGACAGTATCGCAGGTCTTGTTTGGGGCTCATTTGTTGCCGTAGCTCCAACAGAATACTTGGTAATGGGAAGCACATGTGGAGGCCTTGTAAATGTGCTGGATGGCTGCTGTGTGGAGCCGTCTGTCAGCTTTATGTGTGCGGGTAATGAGAGAGCTGGTCTTGGACTTCAGTGGACCAGAACTTGGTATAGAGCGGAGGTTTGGGCAGAATATTATGGCTGGATTTTATAGAAGTAGAGTTTCCATGGAGCCTTCACATTTGCCAACCCTGGATGAGTCACTTGCACGAGGGCGGTGTAAATCACTTTAAGATGGTGAGAGTGTTTCTCATTCTCTCTCTCTCTTTCTCTCTCTCTCTCTTTCTCTGTGGGCCCTCCCATTGGGAAGCTGACCAGGTGGGTATACTCTACTCTTAACCATTCCCGGCCCACTTGGTTAGTTATGTAACAGCCACAGGATTTCCACATCTGCAACAGCTCATTTAGATGTGAATTGTTTGGAGTGGCTCTGTATAATCTAAACATGGCACTAAGTTTATGAAAGGACTCTTTCAACATTCGATCAGGGACGTGCTCAGATGTTCTGCATTAACTGTAACGTTTGTTTATTAGGACGGAGGAAAAATGGTCATAAGCCAAGAATCAACATCCTGATGTGGTTACTCATGAGTTACAGAAGTGGGAGGAGTCTCGGCTCTCTGGTCTCTGTTGTATTTATTTTTGTTTTAAGGATCTAATCAGTGTTAAGAAACATCAAAATAAGGCTTTCTCTACGATTAACATGTGTCTATAGTAGGACCACCATCTGTTTGACTGGTTAAACTACTATACTGTCCGTGAGCATTATTCAAATATGGTTAATGAGTACAGCCCAAACTAAACTGGATTATGTGATTTATATTGCACAAGATTCACAAACAAAGTCATGAACAATTAACTCACAACTGTTTCTAATTCTAAAGTAGAAGAAGTGGGTTTTTCCTGGATATTATACTATAAAGTTCTGTATTATTCCCATAGCAATAACTCGAAGGCCAACGCAGTACGAGAAAAAACAGTGCAGTTGAACTGACACCAATAAAACTGTGGGAACTTAAGTTTTTGCTTCAGATTGATTTAACCATAAAACCCCAGTGTTACTTTTGGGGCATTTCACAAATGATTTCTTCTTTATATTTAACCTAAAGTGAATTATCATAATTTATTCAAATATTATGCTCTGTGTTTTGCATTTTTAAGTGAAAATCAGGTATTTCCCTGCTTTTATTTACTGATTTATATAGATGTTTATTAAAGTTCAAATTAAAGTTGAGAAGGAATAGAAAAAACTGACTGAGACTCTTTTTCAGTGAAATATGTCGTGAATTATTGACGGTTCACCTCAAAAAATTTTTTGGAAACATAATTTTTATTCACAGTATCAACAGTTACATACATTTAATTACATTTTGTTTTACAATAGTAGAGCCCATGCCCCCCACCCCCTCAACCCCACAGACCAACCATGAATAAATGACATACAAATTTACAATTACCATAGAAAAAAGAAAAAGGAGAAAAAAAAATAATAGATGAATATAAAAATAGAAATAAAATACAGTAAGTAAGAGCTTATAAAGGTGATGGAAATCAAAAGGCAAAATGGGGTGTTCATCTCAAAATTTTAAGCCCAATTAAAGCCGACACGTGTCATCATTCAAGAGTGAAGTTATTTATATATAACAGGTACGCCGCGTTACTATTTGTTTGCTTTGACCCGACAGTACGTGCAAAATCTTCTGCATGTTTTTGTTGTTGTGCTTTGCTTGTCGTCAGGTGGGTTTGCCATGAAGCAGAATACACAAAGTACCACAGACTTTGGACAATTACAGGAAAGCAGTGTTTTCTTTTACTACTCACCTGACGCTCATCTCAATGCAGTTTTCAAAAAGAACAAATGCTAAATCTTGTGCTGATTTTCCTTTCTCTCTGCTGTGACTCATCACTGAGCTCTGTTTTCTTTCCTGTACATGCGGATCCTGTGCCAGTCCAGTTTGGCTTTGCGTGACAGCATCCAGTCTGCAGCCTCATACCCAAACCACAACTTGATCAAACTCCAAGTATAAATTCTCCTTTTCCCTTCATAACGTATCGCAAGCTAAAGAAAGCTGGCCACAGTCTCATAAACTGCACATGGGTTTTGTTTGACTTTAAGGTAACACTAGTGCCACTGTCTTTGTAAAGTAACACAGCTGGAAAAGCACTGCAGTGAAGAAAGGAGGATGTAGATTCACAGGCGGTAACATTCTGAACCAAAAATGGAGAAGTTGTGTTTTCACTTTTAATTCCATGTTTGGATGCCAGTGTTTCCCACAGAAAATTGCTTGGTCAAGGTGGTGAGTTGTTGGGGGGGGGCCTTGCGTAGCGGCGTTGCACAGATAGCGTACTGATAGCGTAGTTTGAGGCATCGAGGATGACAGACAAGGCGTAGTAATATATACAACCACTAGGAGTCACAATTTAGTCTCATCAATACTGTCTTAGGGCCTGCACTTGACAATGCATTACTACTTGGTTATTTTTTTGTTTTTTTGGGGGGGGGTGGGTTCGACGGAATTTTTTTTTCTTCCCGGAACGTTGGCAAAGCGGTGGGGTGAGTTTGCTAAAGCAGCCGCCTTGACTAGAAAGTGCTTTGGGAAACATTGGATGTGCATTTTGGGGGTAAATCTGCAGATGACACGCAAAAGTGAAATTTCCTATTTATCGATGTGGTATTCCGACCAGGAGGCTATGAGGCATCATCACCACCACTAAGCACCTGTGCAGAACCTTTCTTCTCTTCCTGTTCTCTCCTAGCGTAGAATATAATCACAAAACAGGAAACGGAACACTACTCTGTATAAAGGTGCGTCACAATTGCTGAAATGACTCTTGAATTTAAATTAGAGCAAATTCGGCAACTTGAAGGTCCGTTGGAGGGAAAAAATCCGACCTGTTGTTGTTTTTCCTGTACTGGAGCGGGCCTGTGATGTAAACCCAGCCTTTAGACAGTGACAGGAGAGTTTTTCAGATTTCCACTGTGGAAGGTGCTTTCATTTTTGTGTATTTTCAACCCCCAAAAAAGCTCTTGCATTTGCATAAACAAAAGGCACATCTGATACAATATTTTGTTGTTTTTACTTGAGACCATTGTTGTGTAAACTGGGCCTTTAGAATGAACAGCTTTACATTCATCCTTTAATGATGTGGTTTGTAATACTGTCAGTGAAAGGCCAAAACGCATGCAAAAAACATCCTCTAGATTCTGTTTTTGACATGGTAATAACAGAGACCTTTGGCTTCATCCGTTCAAGTATGGCTCAGATGTAACCTTTAAATGGGGTCCTGTTGACCTGGGGGTCATTGGGACTCTGAGGCCACATTTACTGCTATTTTGGAAAACAGATATCTCCCCCTCTGTTTAACTAATTAAATGAAAGTTAACAAACCTTGTTCACACATGACCATTCATAAAAACAGTTCTATATATGTACTGCATCAAGAGCATGCCAGACCTGTAGGTGGCAGTGTGGTGAGACAATAGAGTACCATCAACCAATCAGAATCGCAACAAAACTACTTCCACTATTGTACATGTGATGAGAACTGTGATGAGTTTTTAGAAACCATCGTTTTCTGTGGGCGGGGCCATCATTGTCATGTAAAGGATAGATGGAAATGCAGAGAAAAACCTCCACTTTGTCAGATACCCGTCTACATGTGAACGTAACCTGACTTCCTACTACGTACTGCCGTAGGTTATGGATTAAAACTGGTAACATGAGAGTGAACAATACATGTTAAAGTACATTTGTCTGAACATTTTAGCACAAATCCTGTCTGCCAACAAGTTTTTCCTGTGCGTTAAAAAGGCATCAGTTGTCACAGAGTTAAAGCTAAGTGTTAAGGTAATGTGGTTGAACCAGTCGTGAAGAACAGACCGTTTTTAGGCCCTTAAGGCTCATCAGGGTGTTTTACTCTAGTTCAGTCTTTTATGTTTGTTGACTGTCGGCAGCAGCACAGTAACCATTAACTCCAACAGCTCTTATCTCACCTTATCGCTGACATTTATTATCTGGATTTGAGTCTGTGTATGCTTTCTCCTGTGTTAACTACACTAGAAAAGGAAAGGGCTACCTCTGCGCCCCCCCCTGCCATTTTTTATGTGTGCAGCTTAATCTGATTGGTACCAGTGAAAAGCAGCTCATAATGTGAGCACAAAGACCAGGCAGCCGTCATCTGACTCATGCTCAGATGAATCATCAACTAATCACGGACAGAGGAACAAAGGCTGTTTTATTTGCCTGTAGCCACTATTGCAGGTTTTCTACCAGGCGGGAAGTCGTTTTTTTTTTTTTTTTTTTTTACTTATTTGCTTTAGGACCAGTATTCACAATGAATGGGACAAAGACAATATAGGGAATTAATCTTATTTGAGGAGGTCTGTGCCGTTGACGGCTCAAACAAAACCATGAGCTTGACATAGTGGCATGCACACACACACACACACACACACACACACACTCTCTCTCTCTCTCTCTCTCTCTCTCTCTCTCTCTCTCTCTCTGTGGTTGTCTTGTCAGAAATCCACCATGGGCCACATTTGCTCTGCTCAGGGACTGGAAAACACTAAGAACCGTTGTTCCCGTCTGCCACATGTGGCCCTGGATGGGTGCCCCCCCCCTCCGGCAGAGGCTCCACTTCGCCCCGACCTTTTGACAATTTATCACAAATGCACAGTCGCCAACAATCCATGCTATTGTGCTGGTCATCCCACAGGACACACAGGAAGTAGTCATGTGCCCGCCTGCTGTGTTTACTCTACTGTGTCACTTTGTGCTACTGTTGCGCTGCACACTTTGGAAAGCCGATCCCGTCTCTCGGTAACCACGGTGTTTGAATGTTGCTTCAATGTCGCTGCGCTTCAACACCAGCTGATAATTTTTGTGGATGTAAATGTTTGGGGCCAGCCTTTATCTCATCCACACTGTATTCACAACATGTCCATCTAGTGTGCTGATAGCATAACTGCACGGCAGACGGTCTCTACAAAATAAAACGCCTCATATTACTGCACAGGGAACATATTCATAAATCTTGCTTCTTCTGGTTCAGATGCATTTGGGTGTTTATATTTCAATCAAAATATCCCGAGCACCGTTCTTATATTTTATGAAGTATATTAACATTACTTTTAGACTTCTGCAATAATATATGCAACCATGATCTAAAATATGATACAAACAGGTGGTACCAAGCACAACAAAACCCGCCCCTTTCACATATTGTAGCTTATGTCTATGCGTGTGCTGTCGGCATATCAATGGCAACAAATTTAAAGTTTTTATAAATGTGAAATTTGAGCCATTATAAGTAAATAGGAGGAAAAAAAAGATTGAAAAAAATTCATGAAATATTTTTGACTGTTCCCAAAATGTAATCCCATCTATTTTGGATCATAAGTAATATATAAACTCAGTTTGGTATGAATTCAACCAATAGTTTTGTTATTACAGACATTTCAAATTACGCCCATTATAAGTAAATGGGAGGAAAAAAGATATAAAAAAAATTCCTGAAATATTTTTACTTTGACCTACTGTTCCCAAAATGCAATGAGATCTATTCTGGGTCACTGGTAATCTATAAACTAAATTTGGTATGAATACAACTTATAGTTTTGCTGTTAGTGTGTTAACAAACAAACTGAACCAAAAGTAATACTAATAATGCGTTATCTAATGTGCATAAGTGTGTCTTCTTAATATATGGAATTTAAATGAGTGTTATGTGACACTGGAATCATTGAGTGAAGCTCATACAAGATGGTAATTGTCAGCTACAGTAATTCATGTATGGATACATAATTAAAAAATCCAAAAACCTTCTCCCTTTTTAAACTAATTAGTATAATTTCATTGGCACGGTGTGGGTGTGGTTTATCAAATGTAACAGTGAGTGGCAGTTCTCTCTAAACTAAAGCAAACAATCTGACATCAACTGTCATCTGATTCACATTAGTATTTAATGTTCACGTGGAGATAATGACACACACTGTAAACCAGTGAGAGCAGCTCAGGCCAAGCATAAAACCTGAAATCTGTGTTTCTGATGCTTTGTTCTTTGCATATGTTGATGTGTTTTACATTGTAAGTAAGTAAGTAAGTAAGACAGATGCATGAATTATCCAGGAATATATACACATTTGATAGTAGCCACAGCATAAAAAGATAAAAGAGATTCAATGCCACTGCAGTTTTCATGGTCATTTTTTTCAGGTTTTTCAGGAAACACAAAAAACTGAATCATTTCATGTGTATATGATACTTATATATATTATATTAAAGGGGTAGAACAGCATGATCTGTTTAACTGAGGATGGAGGCAGTTTTACCAGAGGTGGACAGCATCATGAGGAAAAGATTTAGAAAAAAAAAATCATTTTTGGGAAAAAATGACTTAAGAGGGTGATGATATTATCTGTATTTCATGAAAATGGTCATTAATGAAAGCAGCCTTAGATTTTTCGGAGTCTCTAAATGCAATGATGAGCTTATCCATTTCAAATGTTTTGTTTCTGTTTTATGTAGTTATTAATTCTGTTTTAGCAAAATACACTTTTAGACCTTGCCTCATGCTTATAATATAAACAATGTTCTTTTTGCATTAGATTAACAAAGGCACACATACACTGGTGTTGTAGTCATTCCCTCCGCCAAGGAGGAGGTTCTGTTTCTGCCAAGGTTAGTTTGTTATTTACCAAGATAACTCAAAAAGTTCTGAACAGATTTTAATGAAATGTTCAGTAAATGTTCGCTCTGAGACAAAGAACAGATG
>JAPSES010129653.1:0-15591 GCA_029822895.1 Maxillicosta whitleyi
GCACATAAGAGAATGGTGGGGTCCAAGGTCGTGCTGGGGGTTCAAGGGGGCAAAGCAAAATTAGCATTATGAATGCTGTAAATCACTTAAAACTGTATGTATATTTTTGAATTATTATCATACACTAATAAAATTATTACAATTCAACCAAAGCAGAGTTGGCTTTAATAAGGTTTGCCTCAGTTATGGCATTCAATTCCACTGCATTCCAAATAATTAAAAATTAGAAACAACAGTATATAGTAGAAATATAGGCTCATGTTTGACATGTGATTTACTCAATTAGAGCAACTCAGAGGTATTTAATATTCTGGCCATGCAGTTATGTACGTCTCACTTCATAATAATACATTACATGCCTTATTTTTCTTACTGTATATCTCTGTAATTCATATGTAAATTACATACTGTATTTAGATTTTTTTAATTGTTTGTTTTTTGTAGGTTTACAGGCAAACTTAATAATAAGTTAATAGTAACCAACAGAATTAATGAAACACTGCAATTAACGGTATCTAATGAGATGATGGGATGTTTTTTTTTTTTTTTATCCCTTAAGGGAAAAAAATAACTAGGCCTATTCTCTGTTTTGTCCCTGGTAAAATATTAACACCATATCTGTATGGGTTTTGTGAATGTACAGGGATTATTGAGCGAGCAGGGGGATCCATGGAGGAGGAAATTGGGGAGTTGCGGAACTCATTTGCTCTGAGCGATGCCTTCTATTTCTGCAAGAAAGGTTTAGAGAGCATCGTGGACGACCAGGTGACCCAGCGCTTCTCCTCTGAGGAGCTGGCCTCTTGGAACCTCCTCACACGCACCAACCAGAACTTCCGTTACATCAGTCTGCGCCTCACCATCATCTGGGTCCTGGGCGTCTTCGTACGCTATTGTATCCTCTTCCCACTCAGGTCAGTCTCAGTCAAATAAAAATATAATAATAAATAAGAAATGTCTTGTAGGTGTGTAGATAAATTGTCTACACTAAACTGTATCTGTGTTTAATTACGACATGAAGTACAGTCTTAACTCTGGTTCTAAGGCCTCGGTTGCTGAAATGGTGATTCACTGTTAGGAGCCTCATTAATCAGATAAATAAATTATTATACCTTAACAAATAGTGAGCATATAATTTAGTTTTACTTGCACAAATATAGACAGATGATGCAGACAAATGTGGTGAGTTTGGAGAAATTTGAGTGATAATTCTCTGTAGCCATGAGAGAAGATTGCTTAAAATTTTTATATTTAATTTCTCAAAAATTATCCATCCATTTTCTTCTGCTTATTTGTGTCCTGGTCATGGCTTTATGAATATCCTTTTCACATGAGGTTCAGTATATGCACAACATTGGAAGTATTCACTGCAGACGTCTGTAAATTGTTTATTGGTTAATTATTTGCCCCACCTGAATAATTAAAAAAGTATCACTGTATAGCATATGATAATAGGCTTAACAGTGTTAAGGTGCATCCTGACCTAATAATCCTACCAATCACATCACTGTACTGTCTGTGTATGTGAATTCTTCACAGTGAATTTGTCTATCGCCATCACCATCCTGTGCTTTCATGTGTGCATTAAGGTCCCTTTGTTTCATATTTCAATTAAGAGACACTTATATACTGTGTACACATAATAAACATATCATGAACAAGAAGTAGACTTTAGCACTTGGAATGCCAACAGAAAGATCACCATGCAGAGTGGTCAGATGAAGTAGCATTCAAAGGAATCAAACTATAGATTTAGTGGCGGTGGAGCTAAGGATGTGAAGCTTTCATTAAGTTTAAACTAGGACAGGATGGCAGAGATGAAGTGTAGAAGGGATAGAAAAGGGTTACAAAATATCCATTATACATAAAATCAGGTAAGTCACAGTAGGCCAACTTCTAAAGATTAAACATGTGATTGGCAAAAAGTGTGAGTGATAGTGCAAAAACTCTATTTGTGACTTAAAAAGAAGCCTCTGCAGATTCCTTGACTGACCTTTCACTTAGCTTCATTAGTATTTTACTCAAATGTAAAAAGTGTAAAAAATACTGGCACATCGCCTACTTCCATGGGACATGGGGAAGGAGGAAAACTGGTGACTAAAACAGGTTACATTTAGAATGAAATATAGTTGTTCTATATGACAAGTGTTGCTGATGTTCCACTGACAATGTCCTTAAGGCATATTTATGAAATATGTGAAATACCAGAACTTGTAATGCTTCTTTGCTGTGGATGAATTATACTAGATGAAAGAGGTGTTTAAAGAGGCAGTCTGGATTTTATGAAAGACTGAATGCTGAATAAACAAAACAAAAAAATATTTAAGAAAGCAACTTATTAAGACAGATAAAAAAACGAACAAAATTACTAAAAAGTAGCTAAATTGTGATGATCCAGTATCATCCCAAAACATAATTGATAATCATGTTTATTCATTTGTTATCTCTCTCATATCTGTCAGGATTACTCTGGCGATCATTGGCCTCACGTGGCTTGTGATCGGAACAACATTAGTTGGATTCCTACCTGAGAACAGGTACAGAACAACATCATCTTGGGTGAAACTGTTTTGAAGCTTTGGATACTCTGGGACATTTTGATGATGGAACCTTACCTCAGTATATTGTCTATACTATAGTGCGAAGACCTGGTTGAGCGAGCTGGTCCATCTGACGTGTTACAGGATCTGCGCCAGAGGACTGTCAGCCACCATCCGTTACCACAACAAGTCAGTTCCAGCTGGAAGAGTGACTGCCCTTCCCACTCCCTCTTCAATAAGCACTATTACTGTATTACACAATCTAAGAACTGCAGCGTGATATGCGTACATGTTTTACGAGACTGCCTTTTATTTGTAGAGAAAACAAGCCACAGAAAGGCGGAATATGTGTTGCAAATCACACTACACCAATCGATGTGGTTATTCTGGCCAACGATGGCTGTTACGCAATGGTGAGTGTCAGCCACAGCGTGAGCATCTTATATTGGATGTTTTTTGTTCAGCAGCTGTTGTTGTAAAATGACGTGACTTCTCTTTGCTCCGTGTGCTCTGAAGGTGGGTCAGATTCATGGAGGCCTAATGGGGGTCATTCAGAGGTCAATGGTGAGGTCCTGCCCTCATGTATGGTTCGAGAGGTCGGAGATGAAGGACCGCCACGCTGTGACCAGTAGGTGAGGAAGTCGGAGAAAACACCAGTGAAGGCACAGGCACAGATGAGAAGTTACCATTTATGATGCATTATGTGTCAGCGATCATATGAAAATAAGAATTAGTATGTTGCTGTTGCCTTAGAATGTTTTTACATGAGTTTAGAACAGACTTCCTCTTTTTTTCTATTTTATAGCAGGTTGAAGGTGGATTACTGTCACCTGCTATGATTATGTGTGAACCAAATTTTACATCCTCTTAACTAAACAACCCAGAACAGAATAAACAAACACTGGCTTTAATAAGGGACTTATGGTTTGTGCAAGTGTGAATAGTGGCATTATGATGATTGTAATCCTCAGCTTTACCCACTAAATCTTTGATTCTAACATTGTTCAACTCCAATGTTGGATAAAAGTTTTCTGAAACCCCATGCATTTGTGATATATTGCATTAAGAATCATTGAACTCTGCCAAGGACTGTTCCATTTCTCAAACCCACATGCTCCCTTTGACACATGTACTGTTATATCAAGGTTAAAACTGGACTTTTCACCAAAATAATGCCCCTTAAAACTCACATCTAGTGCATGACACGTGGAAACTGTCAAGAATTTAGTTTTGTAAGAAAAAAAAAAAGTATGTGCCTTTGTGTCTGTCTGATACAGTCACACCTTTTGAAACATAAAAAAGATTTTTCTTCTTCTTTTCTATATTCTGAAAACTTTTGACTACATGAGCATTTGTCAAATGGCAGAATACATACAATATTTTAGTCCATTTACAGTTAACTTAAGCTGTTCTGTCTCTAGAACCAGTTGTCCCATCATTCATACATCAGTCTGCATAGTTTACATCAGGGTCTCCCAACCTTTTTTGCTTCATGGCACATATTTGACAGCGGAAAAATCCCAAGGCACACCACCAAACACAAATGGAACAAAAAGTATATTTATTGAAATATAATGAAAATAGTCTCACTTCACTTAGTGTGAATGGACGGACGGTGGGGGGGGTGTACGTGGAGGGGACATCGGGGGTATATAGGTGACATTTTTGTGGGACGTTTGGAACAAGAAAGCTCAGTAATGTGTACCAGCAACCCCCCCGGATTGAGGTCGATTGTATAATATTATGGGATGCATATCCCTCCTGCCCCAACCCGATACCTGGGGTTCATGGGTAACACACTAATCCATGCATCACTATTACCACCACATGAGAACCAGTTCACTTTTATTTTTATTATCAAACAGAAGCAGCAGACTGTTGTTACAGACTGGATCATTGGTGTGTGCAGTTTATGGATCTGGATCACACTGTGGGTTTACAGAACCAATCAGGTGAAACTGGATCATTTTCCACGGCACACCTGATGACTTCTCATAGCACAGTAATGTCCCACGGCACACTGGTTGGGAAACACTGGTTTACACAAAACTCAACATATTGAAAGATCCTAGGTTGCAAAATAGTGTGACGTGTTACATTTCTCATAGTTGAAGCACTTGTCAGAAAGAATGCGCCTCTTTAGGGATAAGTCAGTTGTAATTAATGAGCCTGACAAACATTAAGGAAAAAAGTAAGTAATGGCAGCAACTTGCAGGACTTTTAACTCTACTGACAGCAGAAGTGTAATGGCACGGAAACTTTGTGTCTGGCCATTTGAGTAAAAATTGCTTAACTGTGCACATAAGCAATGGACACTTTTTGGCTGTGGAGTGTACTTATGTTATGCAATCCACTTCTTGTGCAGATTAGCCTTTCTCCAACTAGCTGTGGCCTTACAGCTAACCAGGCTGAGTATCAGTAGCATATCAGGCTATTAATACATTAATGACTGAAAGCCATACTGTGGAATATATTTCCAATATGTGCATCAACATAAATTGCGTTGACAGAATGTATCAAATAGCTCTAAAAGAACCGTTATTCTGGTGTGCGCAATGTTCTGTACCTGTCAGTGCAGTAAGAAAGGGATTATTTTTGTAAAGTTCTCATTTGTCTTTATTTTCACTGTAGTTGTTAAGTCCTCAGGAACTATGGATTAGTTGATAATACACAGTAATTCTGGCGCCCACTATGGAGAAGGGGAATAGTTCCATACAGCGGTAAATCTTATACTACATAAGTAGGCTTTTGTGTGTAAAATAAAGTCAAAGTCTAGAAATGAGAGTTTGCCAGGCAACTGAAGATGAACCTCCTTTTGTTTGACTAACAGTCCAAAGGTCAAGTATATTCAGTTTCACTTCAGCTGCAAATGTTTATAATAAAAACAGGAAAAATAAAAAGGGTATAATCATAGTGCTCATGTGAGTGACAGTTCATGAATGCTTTATGTACTTAATAGTCTCCTCCTAGATCTTCATACAGTGAATGGAATTAAGATGGATGTGACAAGACCAACCACTGTTTTTTTTTTTGGTTTTTTGTCCACGAAAAAAGGCAACAGAATCTTACTGAAAATATAAGAACTCACCCAAATTTCAAAATGAAAGCTTTCTTTTTCGTCAAGTAACTGATTAGCAACCCATGGATGCAGCATAAATACAGCCTCTCTACTATTAACAAAAGCCTGTTTTATAAAGGAAGTGATTTTTCACAGATGTGATGACATCTAAATGATGATAAAGTTCAAACCCTGTGTGACTCATACAGCCTGTTCCTCTGTCCACAGGCTGAGAGCTCACGTTGCAGCTAAGACCAAACTTCCCATCCTAATATTTCCTGAAGGTTGGTTAGAAACACAGCAGCTCATGATGCGAGAATGATGCTTGTGGTTTTATGGTTGGATCACATTTGCGTGTCTTCATGATTCTTCCAGGAACCTGCATCAACAACACTTCAGTCATGATGTTTAAGAAGGGAAGCTTTGAAATTGGAGGGACAATATACCCAGTTGCAATCAAGGTAAAAAAAAAGAAAAAAAAGCTATTATTTCTTGATTACACTAACAAATACATAACAGTAGATATGCTTCAGTGCTCAGAATGTGCAATTAGAGCCTTACAAAAAAAATGTGAGTTAAAGAATTAAAATTATAATTAAAAGAAAAGCTAAATGTTAATGTTGGCTTCCATTATTTTTTCAAAATTCCTCTCATCATCATCACTCTCATCTGAGTCCTCTGATGTCGAACCTCCTCAGTAAATGTTAAACTCTAAGCTAAATGAAATCGTTTGCATTATTTTGACAACATCATAAATTCTCTATAGAGGTTTGATTGACATAACAGCAGCAACGTTTTTGTCCCAGTCGAAGCTGAGCAGATTGAAGGGATTTAATGAATTAGATAAAAGATGTAGTTGCTTCTTCCTCTGATGTACTTTGGAGGAAATCATATCAACTCTAGTGTTTGGGAATAAACTACATATGACAGCAGTGTGTATTTACAGAATACATATAATTACATCCTTAAAGTCACTAGATTACTTTGTGAAGTTTATCTTGACCACAGTGGGCTATGCTTATAGTTTTGGGTTGAAATGTACATTTATTTTAACTTAATCACATATTTTCCCTCATGTCATTCTATGGGAAAATGGAGAAGGTAAAAACTGTTTTTAGGGTTTACTAGAAGATTACAAGACATCAAAATGAACTCCACTATGGCTATGAATTCACATCATTTTATCTTTGTTTACTTGTTTTCACTCTAATCTGACGATGTGAAAAATAAAAGTTAAAGGAAAATCATCCTTTTTACCAGATACATCATTACTGCCCTTTCTACTTTAAGGGTTCGTGTACATTCAGACTGACCTAGGTTCAGTCTAATACGTACCACGGTTGTGTAGATTCAGACTGTTACATGTAATGACAGTGTAATAACAAACTATGTTGAATTAAGTGCATTACTTACTTGGAGTATTCTAACAAGATATGTAACACATTATCTTTATGGCTGTTCTGCTGTGTAAATTGTAGTAATATGCATTTTTAAAGTAACCTTCCCTGTACTGTTCACCTATGAGGGAAAAGTAGAAGTTAAGAAAGAGGAAGAAGAGCTGGTGGACTCATTCAAATCCATTTTACTGCCCTATACTCATTGTTCATCTAGGTTGATCAGGTTTGATTTACAGTTGTAGTCTTGGTATAATCTAGACCAGGGCGGGGCAAATAATTGTTTCAAGGGTCCACATGAAAAACCTGAGCTGTGTTGGAAGGACAAACCAACATGAAGTTTAACATAATTCTACTCAATAGACATTTTCTCCAGTTGTCAAAAGCACTAAGTTATTTAATTTTTTTTGCTACAACTGATCAATATGAATATGTGGAGTAGGTCAAATATTGAATGTAAAACAGACAAAGCAAGTGGTGCCAGGCACAACAAACCCCACCCCTCACACATATTGTAGCTTATTTTGGCATCTATCCAGATCTATGTATGTGCTGATGTCAGTATAGCAACTGCCTCTATATATGTGCCAAGTTTGAAGTAAATTGCAATAAAATGTTTGTTTTTTTTTGTTTGTTTTTTGTAGACATTTGAAATTTCACTGATTATAAGTAAATGGGAGAAGAAAAAAGATTTTAAAATTCATTGAAAATTTTGACTTTTGACATACTTTTACCAAAATGTATTATTAGTATTATTAGTATTATGTATTATTATCTATTCTGGGTCACTGGCAGTCTATGAATCCAGTTTGGTATGAATTCAAGTAATAGTTTTGCTGCTAGAGTGTTAACAAAGTAAGCAACAAACCAAACCATAAACAATACCTCTTCCATCCACTTTGGGGGAGGGGGGGGTATTAATTATTCAGTATTTTTTTTACATTCACTAGGGGCTTAGATTCTTGTGCAGGAATGCACTTGTATGAATGCTCAACTTTACAGCAGTTACTGTATCTTAGCGGCCATATTAGCTTCCTTCCTGTTATGAGGGTAGATGGTGTTGTTTATAGTGATGGATCAGTGACTGTTTCCCCAGGCCAATTTGTCTATCTTAGACATTGTTTTCCTGTCACTCCATTGTTTGGTTGCTCAGCCACTTTGTAGACCCCCTCCTTGACATGAACTCTATTTCTATGATGGACCAGAAGCAGGTCCTTCCAAGTTTTCTCAGCTTTCCTGGTCTAGTTTAAATCCTGATATAAATAATTTCCCAGCTGACTTTGTAATGTATGGAGGATGTTCCCAGATGAACCCAAATAAAACTATCACTTAACTGTGTATCTTTACAGCTGTGCACATCATATTCACATGTTCTTTTTGATTTCACTACAGACACTATTTTTACCTCAGTGCTTTAGTGTCATTGCTCTGTTTGTTCATTTCCTGTCAGCTTTTAAGTGAACTTCTCTGTTTTTGTCCCAGTATGACCCACGTTTTGGTGATGCTTTCTGGAACAGTGGCAAGTACAACATGGTCAGTTACCTGCTCAGGATGATGACCAGCTGGGCCATAGTGGTCAATGTGTGGTACCTGCCACCCATGACCCTGCAGGTATAACCAGAAACTCTCTGAAAAATAACAGGAACAGCAAATACATTGAATAAGACAGTTTTGGTTCATTAATTCTCACAGGTGACAGTTGTTCTGTGGCAGAATATTAGAATACAATAGAATTTACTGTCATTGCATGTACAGTACAATGACATTGGGAGTGCAACTCCAATCAGTGCAGTAATATTAACAAAATACCAATACTAAAGAAAATAAGAACAAAGGGGATATGAAATTACAAAACAATTGCAACAATGCAATTTTACAAAGAAACTTAAGAATAGAGCTTACTAGAATAAAAATAAAATAGACAAAATATGAATTGATGCATGTTACAGTATTAACAGTATGTGACAGTATGTAGATCTATGGACAATATTAACAGCATCATTACCCATAAATTACAGTGTGTATATCTATTAACAGTATTAACATCATGTATTGCCTAAAAAAACAGTATGTGTATCTATGAAAACAATGCATACCTATGAACTAAGTCTATATAAATATAGTGCATTTATTTCTGATAAATAGACATCTCACACAGGGGTTCACCCATTTTCAACAGGAATTATACATTTAAGCAAATTCATGACAATAAATGTGATTTTATGGAGCTTTGAAGGACAAAGAATCAGGTTCACTTCAAGGTCTGTCTGAAGTTGTAAAAGAACCAGAACCTGATATACGTGAGATGTGAATGTAGTTCAATCAGATGTTCTGTCATCAGCTGACTGAAGGTGTCATATGATTGACCATGTTAACCATCAGCTTGTGACCTAATATCAACGTATTACCCTACACATTTTTTTCGTTATGTATATTTGTCACTAAAATTCAAAGCAGAACTTGTAGAGCAGCTTATAGAGAAATACATGACAGGATTCTATCTTTTGTCAGCTCATATCTTACTTTTAACTCCCATATGCTGCCCTAAATTCAATTTGTTTGTTATATCGTACTTTGTTATTAACTCATTTTGTACAAATTGCAGATTAATGAAGCAGACAATTTATCAGTGAAAAAGACCAAATCAAAACATAGCTTAATATAGTCATTTAATGAGCTTAGATCCATTAGATGAATCCAAGTATGAGTTCATATTTATGGTATTCTTACTCTCTATATTCAAGATAAATGCTATAAATGTGATGGAATAGGTTGTGTTTGTTACATATTTCTTCTAAAGTGTCTGAAATTTCAATTATTGTTGATTACAATTCTGTTATTTCAGTTGTGATGAGAAAAGGCAACTGTCTGATGTATGTTTTATCAGTAAGTTAAGAACTTACCCATAGACATGTTGCTCTCAATGTCTCTTCTGGACCAGGACGGGGAGGACGCTGCTCATTTTGCCAGCAGAGTGAAATCAGCCATTGCTGATCAGGGGGGGCTGCTTGACCTTGATTGGTAAAAAAGAGCTTTTACTTGACGCCCATTTTCAATCACTTTGCCCATCCTCGTTGTGTGTAAATATTTGCTCTTTCTGCTCCTGACAGGGACGGAGGCCTTAAGAGAGGAAAAGTGAAAGATTCATTTAAAGAAGAGCAGCAGAAGATGTACAGCAGTATAATTGTGGGACAGAATGGCATCAGTTCTTCTAGTCAGAGCACAAAGGATGAATGATTTTTGGACAATCCCTTTGACAATCATTGCTGTTATCTTTCAGCCATGTTACACACGGTGAATTGTGAATGGCTCCTTTTATTCCCTTTATTTGGAGAGAGGACTGTGACAAGACGCTGAATCTCCAGGAAACCTCAAATAATTCTCCCTGATTGTCTGATCCATTTTTTTTCATGGATTTGACAATTTGACCAAAGTCTTATACCGATAGTGAGCCTTAAAATCTTATTGTTATTTTAGCTCAGGTCCTGTGCCATGTTTATCAAACTACTTAAATACATCTACATCGGAAGTCAAAGAGCCAAGAAAGGACAAAAATAGTGTGCCTAAAACTTATTTTCACCCTAAAAACATATAGAAAAGGGTTTGAGAGTGGCTGCAAAATGATATATTTGGAGGATTTACAGCCTTACCAGCAGCTCTTTGAGTCTGGTGGAACTGCATGCTAATGCCATGATGCTAAGGACAATGCCAATGTGGGCTTTTAAGAGATAAAGATATAAACAGATTATAAATATTAAGAACAATAGCCAAAGCAACATCATTTTTGTTTGCTTGCGCCCACTGAAATGGGTATTTGAGCTTAGAGTAAAACAGATTCTGATTCATTACAACCAGTGGAATAGTGGACAATGGGTCTAAAACTTGTCTCACTTGTCTAACTGTATTCACAATAGTAATAAGCTCAAGTTGATAGCACTTTGATAAATACAGGCCCTCATGCCCTTTCTTGTTGTAGGATTGTTTTTCACCAGCAGGAGGCAGTGTTTGCATGTACAATAATCCTGTTGGTATAGGATCATGTTCACCACACTGAACTACCAGCTCCTCAGCATATCACTAGTTATCAGAGGCTTGTTCACACATTTAACTTGTGATTTCTTTTTTTTTACGCTCATCTCAGTGCAAGTTGTTTCTCATATGAGGCTTAATGTTGTAATGTTTGTATGTATCCTTTTTTAAAAAACCAAATGTTTCTTGTATTAAGCTGCTTTTTACTCGGTCTTTATGGATTTCTGTTTATATGAAAAATGTAATTAATTCTTTAAAAAAAAAAAAACATTGAAACCAGTCACAAATACATGTTTTACGTTGAGGAGTCTAGTCAGGAACAGAACTATTGAAATCAAGTCCACCTTCCCCATCCCTCCATCCTTGACCAGCTATTTTACGTAAAATGTCATTTTGAAGCCCTGTCAATTAAAGATCAAGTGGAACCTATTTTATTTCTGATCAAATAGTTTTATACATTTCAGCAGAACTGAGTACATCGACTAATTTTCCTCAGCACAGCAGTTCTCTCAGGTCAAGTGCTAGTTATGTCTGAATACAAGGTTATTTATTTGAGTCACTTGTAACCTATAGAAGCCTATTTTGATTCAGTTTATATTGTTGATGTTGTTATTGTTGTTGTTGTTGTTTTTTTTGATTAATTATTAGGTGTAAAAGTCTGAAATAATCCCTTAGGTTATTGGGATTGCTGAAGGGCAGTGTTTGTCCTTATAAACACAAATCCATTACTTGTCTTCTGTAATGGGAGGCAGTGGCGGTGAACGAATAAGGCAACGTGGAGGAAAGAATAGCATGGTCCCCACTAAAAGGCTTGCACAGTCGAGTACGGCTGAAACATGTTTACTGTGACGGTGCTTTAATAAAGAAAGCAGAGACTGTGAAATAGCATTGAGTTATTCTTCCACACACAGTGGGCTTACATTTCACAGGCTCTCTGTCTCTCACACTGAGACCATCTCACAGCCGGCTGAAGCACCCGGCTATAATAACAATCCCGCAACTTAAATTGCTTGAACAGAAATGTTTGTTCTCCCCTAACAAGATTGTGAATTATTAATAGGATCTAAAGCCGATTCTATAACCCGATTGTTGAGGTGGGATTCTTGGCGAGCGATGCTCCACCACACCATTTACTGTGATGTATGTGTCTGCACATCTTTATATCCAATTTAATGTGATTCAGATAGATTTCAAAGGGACATCATAAAAGGCATTGGAGTGACCCCGGCTTGGTCTGGATGACTGTAGACTCCATACAACTCTACGTGGTATATCTCAATATGTTGATTCGATTTGCTCAATTTTAGTTTTACCCTGAAGTGATCTATACAAATGCAATGCAGGTACACTAAGTAAATATGAATACATTTCCAAATCGAATCATTCTTCCCAGAGAATGTAGTCCCATCGAGGACATCATTTAAAATCCTGCTTTGCTGGGAACTGAGCAGTTTGACCAAGGGTAAATGACTGAAGCTCTTTCTAAGACTTGCCATTAGTTAGAGTGTAATGTCTCTAAAATACATTGTTCTGCCATCTATTCTGTGCTTGGGGTACGACTCCTGCTGTAATGCATGTGATGCTGAGGAGGTACAATGCAGCTCAGAGGGAAAAAAAAAAAAATCAATACAAGCAGGGAGAGGGATGGCACTGGATGAACCATACTGTCCATATTCAGTCAAACCCCTCAAGTCTTATGTTAATTGTGGCCTCTGAAATGTCAGATTAATATCATTGGCTCAGGTTCTGATGATGGTTATAAGGTGATGTGGCCAAATTCCCTTAGATTTGTAAATCATAAATAATGTGTTTTATTGATTATGTAATTAATTTAGTTTAGTTTGAATCCATCTTTATTATTGTCTGGGTGTAGGTATCAGCAAAGTCCTTTCCTTTTGTTGTAAAGCTCAAACTTAAGCAAATAATGGAATCACTCCAGTAAAGTTGTTTGATAATCTGATATTATTGGATATTTGATACAGAAGATTGATTGCTGTTTGCCATGATAGGAATCAGTTTGAGTCCTGCTCTGTTTGGACACGGTCATGCTGTAACATGGCAGCATTAACTGCCGGTCACAGTGCAGCCACGGAAAAAAATGAAAGTGACCACAGGTTACACCACAAACAAAACATACAATAATACAGCATGACATTGTCTCAAAGCTTCCAAAAGCTTGAGGATATGAGAAAAGAATGAATGTGTTTCGCAGCTGCCTCTATAATTCCCATGGTGTGTGTGACTGTGTGTGTGTTTGCTCCAGTGAGTCGGTCTGGCCAGAAGGGGGAAATATGAGACCGAGCCTTTAAAAGCATCACACTGATTTGCATACACTAATGAAACGGGCTATAATTGGTCGCAATTGATTTTTTTTTTCCTGCTTTGATTGAGCTACAATTGAGTCTGAAGTTCTTCAAGTGGAGAACTGATTGATTTGTGGTTGAATTCCAGTTTATTTAGTTTTGAAAATAATTATGTAGTCATGCAGTGATTGGACGGGCAGAGGAGGATTGCTGACCTCCTCCTCCACTCCATCACTTTTTTTTTTGCTCTGGAATTTGTTATGAAGGGAATCATTTCTGCCATCATCTACAATATGTCCAAATGCCCAAACAATTCATTGTGTTTTACTGAGTGAAAAAGTGGAGTAACATGAAAAATGTCCTTCGGTGAGGTACATGAAGGTGTGAAATTGCAGACTACTCTTTGCCCTCAGCCCTGTGCCTCAAAAGGTATTTCTTTTTTTATTGACAGAGTAGCTGAATTTTACCTTGATGGTGCCTCCTGCTCATGGCCTAGCATTCTCAGCATCTTCCTCCACCTTGATTGCTTTTGTTTCCAGGTCACCTCCTATCTATTGCTGCAACTTTTCCAATTTCTCTGGGCTTGTTGTATGAAGACACACAGCATCGCCTCCTCTCTCCGGAAACGCACAAAGGCCCCACAGAGAGACAACACAAAAGAAACACATTCAAATCTTCTCACTGTCATGCTTAGTGGGCAACAGAGATCCTGTCATCTCTGATAGAGAAACGCCCCCGCAATGTAAGTTCATCAAATGAATAATCAAATAAATGTCTTGGTTCATTAATATGAAATTATCTCAGCAAGAAGATTAATTGCATTAAACTTATGAAAGTGTGTTTTGTATGAATCTAAGCTGGTGAAATGATGGATGATGAGAAAGCCATGATGAATGGAGAAAGCAGCGGAACTAAATTGAAAGTGTACTCATCCGTTCTACCCTCACAACTAATGATAAATTGAGCATGTCACGTCGAACAATACATGTTCAGGTTTAAACATCATCTCCTCCACACAGTGGTAATGTTAGCCGTCAGGTACATTGTTCTGATAGGACTCCTCTGCACAGGTAAGAGGGATGTCCCGAAAGAGAAGAGGTCCAGACTTAACCCTGATCTGCATCCAGCTTTAAGAGGCAACTGATACATGTTTGTCATCTTTTAATATATGACAATTTTAATGGAAACTAATAACATTTGTTAGAGATTCAGAACAAATCATAGAATAAGTCCCAGAAAAGGTGATAAAAATAACAAATAAAGGGGAAATGACTGTCTTAAGTCTGTCACCATACAGTATATGTTATTAATTAATACAACAATTCCATGACTTATGAGAAGCAGATTCATGTTACCCATATTTATGATTTGATTAGTCAAAAATATTGCTATTACTATTGTTTATAGACAGTTAATTTAATTTATTGTATCCATGATAGTGCCAAAGATCATGCGCAATGATCACTTATCAGCAGTGATCACATTCGGTCGAGTGCCAAACTTTGGTTCTCTAATGGAAATTACGGCATTTTCACCAAGCTCTGGCAGAAATCGTGTAAGAATCTGAACTCAAGCTGATTCCAAAATATTTCCTGACAATATTAAATATCAATCATAATCATAATCATACAATGCAACAACTGCCTGGAGTAAAATTAATGAACGATATATTTGTTAACAGACTGGACTATAATACAAAAGAGTAAAATAAGAGAAAATAAGACGAGGTAAAAGTCTATTTTAATGCATTTATGTGTGCTTTGTCTTTAAATTTGTATAAGGTACAAAAGGTTAATAAAGGTAATTCAAGAGATGTTAGTTTAGTGGCAGGAAAGCATTAACACAATTATAATTGCAGAGTAAAGTGTGGTTATACGCAGAGGAATGTACTTGCATGTACTGCATTAAAGAACATGTGTATTTCATTAAATCAAACTATAACTCTCTTAACTCTTACAAACTAATCGGGTCAAATTTGACCTGTTTTGACATTCAACAGTAGTAAAAAGAAAAAAAAAAAAAAAAATACCCTAAACATCATACTTTTATCCTGAAATTTGATGACTTTTCCTAAATTTCATCAAAACACACAAAAATGAACATACTTAAAAATGTTATACATTTGTACAGATGCTACATATTTCTGGACACTTAGGCTGGTTCAGGTCAATTTTATATATAAATCATAATGGCTTATGTTATGTTATGTTATGTTATGTTATGTTATGTTATGTTATGTTATGTTATGTTATGTTATGTTATGTTATGTT
>JAPSES010129671.1:0-15590 GCA_029822895.1 Maxillicosta whitleyi
TAGAGCGCCCTCTTGTGGTTTAGTGTGAAAATAACATGTGAAATGATAGAATAATGTGTTAATAATTTCACACATAAATCCCCCCCCCAGGCCAAATTATGAAAAAAAATTGCGACTTATCGTCTGGAAAATATGATACTTTGTTTTTTGGTTCGCTGACCACCCTCGTCCTCCTCTCTGCAGGTTACATCCACTCCCGAGTGGAGGAGGAGTTTCTGTGGGACTGTAAGCAGCTGGGGGCCTACTCCCCCATCGTCCTCCTCAACACGCTGCTCTTCTTCTGCTGTAAATACTTCGGCTTCACCACAGTGGAGCAGCACCGGCAGCTGTCCTTCGCTCACGTCATGCGCTGCACAAAAACCAACAACAACAACACTAAGACCACCTTCCTGCGCTTCTACCCACCTTTAGCTGTAAACGAGGCCGAGTCTGGTACGAACGTCACCAAATATCTGTTCATAGCAAACTGACAGTTAAATATATACAAACCCTGAGGGACTCCTCAGGCAGGTTTTGTATATTTTTGTTGTTGGGGTTTATGGCATGGATTTCTGCAAGAATATTTTTAATATTTTTTCTAATGTTTGTTACTCCTACAGGTCGACTATATGCTACAGACATTTCTACCACCGTCTCATGACCCTTGAGCCAAAAACATACAAAAAAAAAGGAATCATACATTAGTATTTTTGTCTGTTTTGGTCATTTTGAGCAGATGGTGAAAACTGTTAATTCTTACACCACATAAAAAATACTAATGCAATGACATCGGTGTTGTTACTACTGTTCAACATTCAGATTTCATCTCCAGTAATGCCCCAGCTTTCCATTAATAGTACCACATTTCAAAACCACATTTAGATTGCTAAAATGATTCAACTTTTGGTCATTTTTGAACAGAAAACTGGTTTCAGAGATTAATGTAGAATAAAAACAAACAAAAAATATTAATATGATGATTTTTGTTGCAGTTTTGTGTGCATGTGCATCTTAGTAATTTACCGAATTAGACTAATTCACAAGGGAGAAAAACTGTTCTGTTAAAATGTAATCCTCATGGGGGGATTTTAACAGATCTGTGCTTCTATAGAAATATCTTTACAAACAGAATTCACTGTATCTGCTTTATTTACAGGATTTGACTGCATATTGAATCACTGCACATAGTTATTCCTGTTCTTTCTTTGAGATACCATAGACGTTTTAATTTTGTTTACAGACATAATCAAGCCATTGGAATAATAAACAGACTGCTGCTTTGTTTGCCAAAATTGACTTCAGCCTAAAATGTACATCATATATGCTCATTAAATACTATATAGAGTTTCTAAAATACTGTAAATGTAACTCTTTCAATGTTTTACACTATTTTTTTCATTGTTTTGATTAAGTTTAGGTTTTCCTTTAAGGACATGATGTATCTGTCACTGCAGACGGTGGCATTGTATTTAATATTAGAGATTGAATGTTTTTGTTCCGTTCACCTCAGTGTAACTTTAACTGTACAGTTAATTTCTCACATTTTTTTAATCGGCAAACTGTTAACTATATCCTGTTCTGAATTCCAGAACCGGATGCAAAGAAGCAGAAGTTGGAGGAGAATAAAGAGGAAATACTGGAGATGGTGGAAAACACAGAAAATCCTCTCCGCTGTCCGGTCAGACTGTATGAGTTCTACCTCTCTAAATGGTACGAAACCAGGACTCTTGACCAGTTTAACTCATTGAATTGAATAAAAACAACAGGCCTGGAGTCCTGCATGGGTATCGTTGGTCTTCTTTCCTCACTTCGATCCAAATAATCCTTTCTTGTCGGACCGGAGGCACTCAGAGTAGGGTTAAAACTAAAAAGCCTTTATTTCAGCATGGCCGAACAAGTTAAAAACTACAGCTGACGTGTTGCGACCTGTGGGCCTTCACAAGATAATTTTAATTTTCTTTTGCTAAAATTAAATTGTTTTTGGTCATGTAATAGTTTGATAAACTATTGTAAATACACATTAATTTTAAACATTTAGTTTGTATTATTATTGAGGCAGAAAAGCCAGGTTCAGATTACTGCACTAAGTCAGAATTTTATTTTGCTCGGTCAGAATATGTACAGTCAGTCCTGTTTGGATTTACAAGGATGACAATTAATACTGAACAAACAATATTTAAACTATGAATTATGAAAGAGATGCAGCATCTGGAACGGACCACAGTGAACATGTGACACAAACAGTACCACAGTGTGTCAGTTTGTCATGTCTGTTAAGTTTGTCCTTGTCAGCTCCCCATAGACTTTTTTTTTTCATTAGTGACTTTTTACATTATTTATCAATTACTAGAAATTCCAGGCGACCCCACATCGGGTCCCCACCTCAAGGTTGTAAAACACTGATAATCCTTTGCTTCTTTCTGTTTTGAGTTGATGCATATGAACATTTATGTTTGTTGTATTTCCTAATTTTTTCTGTGATTAATGACCACTGATGGGTGCATATGGATTTGATGTCTTGCTTTTATAATTTTTTTTTGTTTTGTTTTTCAAATTAAGTTTGAAACAAATAAACTAAACCTTGTATTTCCTCCAGCTCGGAGTCGGTGAAGCAGCGTACCACCCTGTTCTACCTTCACCCAGAGCGCTGCTGCGTCCCCAACAGCCCCCTGTGGTTCTCCTCCACTCCTCTAGACGACAGCACAATGGAGGCCATGCTGATCCGCATCCTCACCGTCCGAGAGCTGCACCTCAGGACGAAGGAAGACCAAGAGTTGGAGACGATGGATGACAAACCGTACGTACCTGAAGAGGACGAAGCAGATTCGGAGTGATTCAAAGTGACCTTTTCCTGCCGTCGTGGGTTGTGGTGTAAATATCTGCAGTAACTGAAATGTTCATGTAAACATTGTCCACTTAAGAGAAAGGCACTGAATACAATACACGTTCATCCGGATCCGTAGACGTTCTTCAGATGCCGTTTCATTGTTTTGTTTTTTTTCCTTCTCATCATTCACACGGTTCAGTGCTGCACCTGCGGTTCTCTGGTTTTGTCTCTTCAACGATCACTGTCACAGACGTCTCATGTGCTGATGTGCTCGGATTCCCTAAAACTCTAATGACTTTATTTTCTCGTCCCTTTTGTGAGAAGAAGCTGCAGTTGAATACAGATGAAGATGATACTGTATCTGTAGAAGCCCATCTCCACCACTGTGACAACTAAAAATGTGCCTCAAAATTCTAAGCCACTTTCTCCAAATAATGCTAGTATCTGAATGTTGAGGCTTATTCCCTCAAAAACAATCGCACACCATCACATTTGGAACCAGAGTCTCGAGGTTTTGTTTTTCTCTACGTTTGTTCCACTTGGTTTTGCTTTCACTCTTTGTCACTGCCCATGTATGTCGTGAATTTGCCTCATTTTCTCTGCTGTTTTCCACAGTCATAATCTGGCGTAAAGTCCTACAGCTGGTGTTTTTGCACCGTACATGAACCAAACCTTAGTTCAGGTTGATCCAGACTGAGAAAACTGTTATAGTCTGATCCCAGACCAGCTGTTTGGTCTGGGAGGTTTGACACTTTAAATATGGTTCTGATCAAACTTGGAAGTTTAGAACTAACAAGGTGAAAGTGCCCTTAGTCTCAGAATTATATGATATATGAGGAAGTACATAAATGTATTCACTTGATATTAAAAATAATGAGAAACTGTCTCGGAGTCATAATCATATCTCAAATCTAAGCTGAAAGATGATGTGATAAAGTTTGACAGGATCTTTTCGTAACACATGGTGAAAATGGGCTTCTATATGTCTACGATGGTTCTGAACAGACAAATCTAAGATGGCGAGTGATCCGTTTATTTTACTTTACCTCGTGTTGCACAACGTTTACAGCGCCATCAAGTTTAAAACGATCCTTTTTGCTGAATGAAAATCAGCAAATGCTCATTTTTGGTGTTTTAATGAACCCCGAGGGTCGTTGAAGGTTCAGTTCTGGACGTTTAACTCCTAGAATAACTCTATTAACACCAGTAATTAGACAGATTTGAGTAACCAAAGCCTTCCGTTGGGTAAAATCCCCTGAAAGAAACATTAAAACACACAGACTCCTGCTGATTGACGTCTGTTTTGATCTGATGATGCTAATTCTGAAAGTCTAGTACAAGTATTAGTTTTTTGTTTTTCTATTTTTTTATTTTATTTTTTTTTTTAAGTTTTGTTTACTAGCATCCAAGTATTTGGAAGATGAATGTATCTGAAAGTGATTTATACTCATTTTAAGTCCATGATAGTAACTGTTACTATTACTGTTAAGGCTACAACTATGATGCCATTTAGAAAAAGTACCACTTCTGATTTTGGCTCAACACATGAACGCTATTAGATCCACAGACTTTTTTGCATATGAGCCCAGTGTGAAGTATGTAAAAATAAGGAAATGCACCTCTTGCTGTATATGGTTATATTAACCCCCCCAGTCCTCACCCCTGGTTCTGTGTTTTCTATTCTGTGTCCTTTTTTCAATAAAACATCTAAAAATGTTGCCATTCTTTCTCTGCTTTGAATGATGTGTTTTTGTGGTATTTACAATCGTTGTATGGGAACAGTGAATGCAACACAAGATCTCTGACAGTATTTATGCGTCTCCATTTTATACATATAAAATAAAATATGAGTAAACTTAACATCCAAACATGTAAATATCCCCATCATCCAATGTTAAATATACATTACTTATTACTTTGTAAATATATTAATGGTTTGATGTGTTTTACAGTATTGTGCTGATAACCACAGCTGCCAGTTTTTTTCCCTAAAAAAACACACACACATTTGTTTTTTTATTTTTATTTATTTTTTAATTACAGTGTATAACATAGAGATACTTGATGTTGAAAATACAGCGGACATTCATATAGTCGTTACAGTTAAAGTAAATCTATCCTTTAAAACACGGGGTTACAGTACTTTGTTTCGGAATAACGCACATTTTCAGAAAATACTGATCACAATGCAAAAAAGTTACTTAAATCAAGTAAAAGGAATGAGCAAAGGCAAGAAAATGACCCCTCATAATTGACTAAAACTGAAAAAAAAAAAAAAAAAAAAAAATAGCAGAAACAGTTTTTGCTTTTCCTGTTGTTTAACAAAAGCAGATAAATCTAAAGACAGTGACAGTTTATAGAAATATACAACACATAAATATAAAGAAAATCTATATCTGGATGCAAACTTAATATCAAATTTCAGTGGAAGATCTAAATATATTAAAAAAATAATAATAATACAATCACTCCTTAAAGGCAGCTTTTTAAGTTTCAGCATATGCTCTTTAGTGACATCTAGTGGTGACGTTGAAGATTGCAGCCAATTGACCAAAACCTCCATATTCTGACAAAACATAACAATAATAAACACTGGAAGCCACATGATATAAAACAGAAAAAAGAAGAGGAAAAACATGGCATTTTTCACTCAGAACACTCCTCCTTCCACAAGTATACACAGCTCATTCTAAGGTACTAAAAAAATAATTCCATTTTTATATTATTATTATTATTATTATTAAAGCCAGAGAAATACTGATAATTATATTCCAAATTCAACCATATTATTGTCATTTTCATACAATTGTTAGAAAATTTTACTTTAAAATCCACTGAATGTGTCAAACTATATATATATGTCTAATTAGAAATGAATAACACTAATATTGAATAAGTGGTGTCAAATGACGGAACAACCCCCTTTCTGAACATCAATATCACTTTGTTATTTTCTTTATTTAACCCTTAAAGACCCAAACGTCCACCATCGACCAAAACCACCTACTGATCTAAACTGTTTAATGCCTGTTGATCCACTAATTCTATCAATACATGTAAATAATTGGTGTAAAATACAGTTTGATATGACCCATTTGGACATACAGAGGCTCCGTAGTTACCATGGAAACACCGTCATCTTCTACAAAATTGACTCACCAGTAAAACCCATGGAGTTGGATCAATGACAGCGGATGGAAACACTTGGTTTATGTTCAATTAATGATAGATTTTAACTTAAAAAGTCATGTTTTCTTCAGTTTTTGATGTAATAACCATTAACTTTAATCTAACTTTTATGAATATCCATATGATCAGTCAGTTAATTACTGGAAAATACCGGATTTTTACTGGAAAAAATACCAAATACGGAGGAATATTCTGTAATAAATTGTGATAAATCATGTAAGAAATGTTAAATATAGAGGAAAAAAATCATTTGGGGAACAGCCACAAAAATAACACTGGGTATTTATGGGTTAAATTCTTTTTTTTTACTCCTGATCTGAAACCACAAGCAAAGAATAAATGGTTGAGCTCATAAAAACACTTTTAACCATATAAATAGAATGAATAAAATGTATAACTAGACTAAAAACAAAGTAAATATCTGGACAAGAATTTCATCGTTGGAATCGGCTTAAACTATTACAACCAATGAGACGTTTTCATGGTTTAATTAGGAATTTTACTGATTTTAATTGCCCTTAATTTTAATAGTTTCACACCTAATTTTTTTTTTTTTTTTAACTTTTGTAACTATGTTTGATATATTCTTTTCTACCTCACTGTGTTACTTTTGCAGGTGTTAACACCATGTGTTTCATGTTTTTGTTCCTTTTTTCGTGACTTATCTGTATTTTATGTATCTCTGCACCTTGAAAGTAAAAGTTTCCCTCAATGTTTTAAGACACGGGTGACAAACATGTGGCCCAGGGGCCAAATCCAGCCCGCCAAAGGGTTCCATCTGGCCCCTGGGATGAATTTGTGAAATATAAAAATTACACTGAAGATATTAACAATCAAGGATGTTAAAATCATTTTAGGTCAATTCAATTTAAGAATGATCAGACCAGTAAAATACTACCATAATAACTTATAAATAATGAAAAGGGTATATTTTTCTCTTTGTTTTAGTGTAAAAAATAAAAGTGTTTACATTTACAGACTAGCTTTTTATTTAAAAAAAAAAAAAGGGAGTAACCTGAAATCTCTTAAGAAAAGTATGTGGAATTTTAATAATATCCTGCCTATTATTTAATGTTTTGTGTCTTTGTAGATCCACTGTGATTGACATGTATAAATGATAAACTAATACTGTTAACATTGCACTCACTTTACTAAAGAATTTTCAGGTTGTTCATATTTGTTCATGTTATGTTCGAGTACAATTTGTAGATGTAAACATTTTTTTTATGGAATTTTTTTTTTTTTCATTCGAAAGTTCTTATCCTATTATTGACATTATTTTACTGGCCCCGCCCACTTTATACCATATTAGGCTGAATGTGGAACTGAACTAAAATGACTTTGACACACCTGTTTTAAGATGATTTAAACGAATGGATGGAAGGTAAAAAAAAACATCCTAAAAACAGTGGTTACTGTTAAAACAAACGTACTCACTGAAACGTGCTTCATAGTAAAGTGTGCCAGTGTTTTCCGATCTCTCCGTTATTTCTCTTCTGTTTCCAAACCTTAAACCAAACCCAATGTCACTAGAAAATGTTAAAAATAATGCTGAGTTATTTCCATTCTTTCAAGTGTTCTTCTGCTTCAGCAGATACGAGCCCCCCTCTGTGGTTGCTGCTGTTCTGCTCGTCTTTGGCCTGGGGTTCTACGAAGCGCTGCATGCTGCTGTTCATCTGGTGACACAGATACGCCAGGTCCTGTTTGTCCAGTGAGTGAGCCAGGGCCAGGTAGACCGACAGAGCCCCCGCCAGCAGGAGCCGGTCTAGGGACAAGGCCGGGAGGAACCACAGAACCACCATGAACTCCAGACACACCGGGTGACGCAGGTGGGACAGGAGACGCTGGGCACGAGGACTCTTATGGGACAGAGGGTCCCCCAAACCCAGGCAGTCGTAATAAACCTGAAGATGAGAACGGAGTGAAGAAGAAGAAGAAGAACGGGTCAAATGAGTGGGTCTGTCAAAGGGGTCGGATAGATGTAAATACAGACATGAGTTACAGACAAGTAACCTCCTCCGCAGTTAGTTTACCTGTTTGATGCCCATGAGTTCTGGGTAATCGAACATCATGAGGATACTGAAGATGATGGCCCAGCAGAGGAAATGCAGAGAGAAACAGAGCAGAGGAAACCAGATGCTCCAGGGAGGCTGACGGACTGACCACAGACAGGGAGCGTCTGTCACCGGCTGCCAGCATCGCATCAGAATCTACAGGTGGAGACGGAGCGTTTAAAGAGTTATTAGAAGTAAGAGTCACAGAAGTGAGTGTAGAATATGATCTAAAGGTGTGCAGTTTAACACAGTGATGTGTTACAATTGCACACATCACAACATGGATAAATGAAAAATGAGCCTCTTCAGTACAGATGAGGAAATTTCAATGAGGCAAAAATGACCAGAAAAGAAAAACGAAGCTTTGCAAAATCCTATTTTATCTCCAGGTATTTTATTATTGTTGTAATAGATATTTTATTATTATTTTAAGACTTTTAATTGCTTGCATTTTTGCCACAAGTTTTGCATTAAATTTCATTGCACTTGCCCATTGAGAATAAAGATTCTATTCTATTCTATTCTATTCCACACATGAAAATTTGCCTCATTTTGCATCATTATTATTAACATATCTAGCCAAAGCTATTACAATAAGTCCTAACATACCATGTAATAAAATACTCCAAAGGAGATTAACTGCAACTACTACATCTACAAAAAGTAATTTATTAAGCCTGAATGATCTCCACATAATTTTGTCATTAATTTGGCTCAGTTCTGGTCATAATGGCTTAGGTACTGGATATAAAAAGTAAAAATCAGTGTAAAACACCAGTATTTATACAAGTTGTTTGCGTACATTTATAAAATAGTTTTCCTTGTAAACACACAAGCCTCATATTTATATTTAGACTGAACAAGTCTTTAAAAAAACACCCAAAATTGCACACAAATCCTCTTTTTTATTTGCAGAACATATAAGAAAAACACTATGGCACTATTTTTTCACCTTAAATATACATTTAGTATGAAACTGAACTTATTGTAAATAACCTGAGCACATTTGACATTTACTGTGTGTGTTAATGCCTTTTACCTGCAGGGCCAGTGCGGTGCTGAAGCAGTAGGCGGTCCTGTTCAAAGCCCCGAACACTGACTGACAGACCTGTTTGACCGGTGACCAGGCCAGCAGACTGTGCTGGGCAGTAAAGAGAGCGAGCAGCCCCACATCCACAACAACACACCTGAGGATGGAGCTGTTCTGCAGAGCCGCCGACCACGGGATGGAGTCTGAAATGAGGTGGATGAAAGAAAATACAGTCGACACAGTAAACAAACACTTGGACGAGACGAGATAAGGTAAGCACTGCAACAGAACACAGAAACATACACATCCTGGCCAAAAAAAGTCCCCACCTGGATTTAACTAAACAAAAGGGTAAGAGGCTCCCATGGGATGTTTACTGCGGTGGTTTAATACGTGTCAGCTGGAAGGAAGTTCTGTAACTCTGACTCATACAGAGTGGTCACATCAGTTTTCCAGAGGACATAAAAACAGGACAAATCATCTGTTTTTTTTTGTTTGTTTCTTGTTTGTTTTCGGTTTAGTTTAACGTATCGTGCATAATCCCAATTAATTAATTGTATCAGTAACAGTAAAAACAGGCAGCTTTAGCCAACATGGCTAGTGCTCTGCTGTAGTCCCCCATCCTGATGACAATAGGCACCTTAAAAAACATGTATTATAACACATTAATTAAAAAGAGACAGTTAAGACATATTAGAGAAAAGATAAATCAGTAAAAGACATTACTGAAACATTAGTACAATCATGGAGAGACAGCACACAGCACGTGAATGTGTCCTGTAAGCAAATCTAAAGACAATCCAATTAAATATTGTGTGCTTTTTTATTTTTTGCCTGGTTGTGTATATTTATATTTGTGTATATATATAGGAAACATAACCTCACAGTGCATATATTTTTAAAAAAAGTAAAGAAAAGCTACACAGATCCAACAATGGTGCTTATGTAGGCTACATACACTGTTGCCTGTGATGATGGAATAATTTTGTTTTCAACACATTCCTCTGTTTATTCACATCAGTAATCACCTTTGATCAACTTGAATTATTCCATACTGAGTCCAGTTACACTTTATCTATCAAGAATAAATCACATTGTCACAATCATTTCATGACAAGAGAAAAATATTTAATTCCAACTTAACGGGCAACAGTATATGCACAAATACGTATTCATACACCAGAGATCGTTGATTGTGTTTTTCAGTACTCTATACATAATATCCCATGTAATATTAGGCCAAAAACATACCGTTGTCTACTATGAAACCTGTGACAACACACAAGTAGTGTTTGCAAGCATTCAAGCATTAAATGAACCACAACAATCTGTACACGACTTAACCATTTCACATCCTTTTTCTACTGTCAGACACATAGAAATAGACCACAGAAGACTCCAACTCTGACTCACTGAAGAAAATAGTAAATACTGTGCATGTTTGAGGTTCTGCAGCTAAAGTGTAAAAAAAAAAAAAAAAAGAGGCCCAAACATAATCTTACATTCATTATAATTTTGTTGCTTTACTGTCAGGCATACTGAAGGTCTGCACACTATGTCCACTGTATATAAACAAGGCAGGGCAAGTTTATTTATATTGCACATTTCATTTACACAGGGGCAGCTCATTGTGACGTACATAAACAGAGGGAATATGCATAAAGTAGTGTAACAGAAATGATTAATATCTGTTTACATAACAGTTCAATAGACTGATTACATTTTTCCATTACTGTCACAGGAGTTAGAAGTAATAGAGGTTGATATGTCCATTTAAAAAAATATTTTTGTGTCGTATAGTAGTAGTTCAGTTCAAAAATGTATCCGCCCAACGTGGGGCTCGAACCCACGACCCTGAGATTAAGAGTCTCATGCTCTACCGACTGAGCTAGCCGGGCGCTGACATCATTCTCCAGTGTAAGTCATATGAACGAGATCAGAAAACATTTAAATCAAAGATCAAACTGAAATTAGTAATTGTGCTCATTTGGTAAAACACATATGATAAACTTATCTATCATCTTGAAGCTGAAAACTTGCCCACAGCTTAGTCTTAATAACTCAAAGTTTACTAACTCATCTTCTGGTTGTTTTACTGAGTCTTACCTTGACACAGTGTCGTCTCCCCAGTGATGTTATGGTAAATGGCACGAAAAGAAATAAAATTAATGAATTCTGCGCCTGTGATAAAAACAAACGCAAAGTTTAGCAGCGACACGGTGCAGAGAGCCCAGCCTTTGACGGTGACTGACGCCATTTCAATGAGGTTTTATCTTCATTTGGCAGCGGCTGCTAAAGTGGCTCTTCCGGGACGCGATGAGGTAGTACCGCTTCCTGCCGCAAGGTGTCGCCACTGTATGGAACAGCTGCAGGGTAAATAACAGGACTATAACTATCAACTATGATGTTAATAAATGAGTATATGCTTGATTATTATGTATTACTGAAAACGTTAAAACTAATCTTTGTATACTTGAACCAGATACCATTTTATGCAAGCAAACGATCTAAAAATTACATTTTCTTGGAATTTATTTATTTTAAAGTCAGTAGTTTCTAAACAATTTAGTGCTTTACTACTTTACTACAAGTACAACTGAATAAATATACCTGTATAACAACATATACCTACATAACACACCAGATAACTATATACCACCATTAAAAATATTAACTGTGCTCATTCAAATTAACATGTGCTTTATTGTTTTGCATTATTGAAAGTCTAAAAAAACCCAAACTATTTTAGCCTCTTGCATCACTTGTCATTTTGCATAAATAAAGCTTCCATAAATGCCCTTTTTACTTCTAGAAAAGTCATTAATGTCATGAATACTTTATTTTATTTCTTTTCTTTTCTTCTTTATTTCTTCTATAATTTTTTTATGTATTGGTCATTTGTAACTAATCATCTTATCTATAGTAAAAGGAGAGAGGAAGAGAAACAAGAGATTTGTTTATGACAACTTTGCTTTTATTGAAAATAAATAGTCAATAGTTGATGTTACATTCTGTTGTCTACATTTAATTGCAGCATATAACGGGAACTTAGAAAACGCATTTTCTACAATCACAATTTTTTTTGTTCCCTTAATTGTTCTTATTTATTTTCCAATTTTTTTTTTCTACTTAAGGTGACACTGAAAATACAGCAAAAGGTCAATTAACTTTATAATATGTTAAACTTAACCAGTTTTCAGGGTTTTTATTCCAAAAAAAAAAGGAAATGACCAAATAACCAGAATGGTGTAATCTTAAAATTACCTAATCTTTTACATTTACACATAAAAAGAAACATAAAAAAAGACACACTTCATTTATTTCTCTGCTCAAATGAGGTTTACTTCACTGCCGTAACATTCAACATGGTAGGTTCTGTTCAGTGATACCACTCGTATAGACTCTGTAGATCCCTGAAACAGAAGATGTCACAGAAGCTGTTTGTCAATGTTTGTTCTAAAAGTGTACAACAAATTTGACAAATGCATTAAAATGAATTGTAACGCACCTCTGTCGGCAGTATCGGCATTTTGCAAACAACACATCTGGGAGCCTGGACTCTGAAACCATGAGAAAGTCTGAGCCAAAGGTCACAGAAACTAAAAAAAATGAATCACTGTGGGTGTGTCGTATCTCGTGTGTAGCCTGTCTGGCAGTTTTAATCTTTTCTCCAGGGTGTGAATTATAGGGCTCGGCTTATTGTGTCAATGTTGAAAGTGTCCTGTGTGTATTAAACCCACTTGTGGTAGTCACTGACACAATAAACCTTGTTGTCTGTGTCTACACTGAAGGGCAGACCCTCCAAACTCTGTCGGCAGACGACACAACGAAAACAGGACAGGTGGTACGACTTCCCACGTGCCTGCAGAACCTGATGACACACACAAAAGGAGCTTTAAACAGTGACAGATTATACACTAATACACTCATATTATACACAAAAGACAAGATACATAAGATAAGATGAGATAAGACAAGATAAAATGAGATAAGATAATCCCATAATTTGTAAATTTACAGCCTTACATCAACATAGAGGATCATAATATTAGGCAATGTTTAAAGTATTAATACATAAATGCAGAAAATGATGTAAGAGGACATTACAAACAGTGTTTACAACAGGTAAATACTCTATAATAATTATAATAATTGGACATTGTACTAAAGTGATTCCAGTGCAGTAATAACCCGAATACTTACATCATCTGAGATTAAAAATCCACAGCTCTCACAAACTTCAGGAGGTGGATGAACCCCTGAGTACTAGAGTGAAAAACACAAAGATTCACCTCCTCATACCGCTCCATATTTTCTGAAACTCTAGTGAATTGGATATAAATCATTAAACCATGACAACATATGTAGAGTACACTTACCAAAAAGTCTTCTTCACAAAAGATTTTTCCGGACACAGAATAAAAGGGTTTGCCAATCAGCTTTTTATCTAAAACAAACCACAGATTTGCATAAGAAATAAAAAAATACAGAGGTTAACAATTAGATAAACAACACACTCTTTACTTTAACACCTTGACATTATAACTGAGTGCTTTTACACAACCCGTAATTAAAATACAAGTGTGATGTAATGGATGTACTTTATTTCACCACCTATATAAATACTGTACTTCTTTAGTTTCAATTCAATTTGAAGTTTTTTATCTAAAAAACTTTTAATATATGTAATGAATGAAAATATAAAATGGCACATCATGTTTTAGTTGCATTTTCAGATAATAATTTTCCACTTTTTTAATGAGTTTGAGTTTCAGATACTCTTAAACTAAATAAAGCCTTTAAAATAACTTAAAAGCATCCTATACTTTTAGTACTTAAAGCACATTTTCCAGTAATAGTTATATAATTAGAGAAAACCCCGTTTCCAACAAAACTTCAGTGTTGTGCAAAATGTAAATTAAAACAGAACTCATGGTTCTATATGTTCTATGTACAGTAGAATCATGTAATATATGAATTCTTTAAACTGAGAAACTTATATGAGATAATTTTGAATTTAATGGCAGCAAAACATTCCAGGAAAGATGGGACGAGAGCAACAAAAGCCTGGAAATGTAAAAGGCATTAGGAAAAAACAGCTGGAGCAACATTTGTAGCCACTTAGCTTGTTAACAGGTCAGTAACATGATTGGGTAAAAAATAAAAAAGTGTCTCTGAAAGGGAGAGTCTTTTAAAAGTAAATCTGTGCAAATGCTTTAGTGAAGAATTCCAATATGAAACGATGTCAGAATAATGTTCTCCGACATGGAATTCAAAGACTTTGAACACCATCATCTACAGTGTATAATAGCATCAAAAGAGAATGTGGAGAATCTCTGTGCATAACACACAAACCTGCATAATTAGTATTGGATTCCTGTGATCTCCAGGTCCTCAGGAGACACTGCATTAAAACCACTTCTGTGATAGAACCCACTGCATGAGCTCAGAAACACTACAGAACTCACTGTTTGGTCCATAAATGCAGGTTAAAGCTCTATCATGTAAAAAAAAAACAAAAAAAAAACATATGTGAACATAATCCAGCAACAAAACCACCTTATTCGGACCAAATGTATTGAGGCAAAGTGTAAACCCTTCTGAGGTCAGATAAACCCAAATCTGAAATTCTCTTTAGAAAACATGAACATTAAATCCTGTGAACTAAATAAAAGTAAAACTATTGGCCTTGTTTTCGCTTGTATCTGTGATGGTATGGGGGTGCATTAGTGGGCAGCCTATACATCTGGAAAGGCGTCATCAGTGAAAGGTTTATATATGTACAGAATATTAATAACAGACAGACTGTTTCCATGCAGTTTGGATGTTTTTGCATATTTCAGTAAGAAAATGCCAGCATCAGCGTCCTGAACTGGTCTGTGTGCAGTCCAGACTTTTATCCAACTCACATTTGATGCATTAATGTAATGAAAAATATGACAAAAAACCCAAAACTGTTGACTAGATAGAACATGTACAGGGCAAAAATGTGACGTTATTATTTTCTTTAAACCCCAGTGTCTGGTTTCCTTAGTTCACTTACATTTAAAGACTGTTGGTAGAAGAAGATTGGATGCAACATACTGGTTAACATGGAGCATGTTACCATCACACCAAAATTATCTAATTTTGTTTTGTTAAAACAGTATATTTTTATAGTTTAAACATTTAATATGTTTTGCATTTGGGGTTGTATTTACATAAATGTAATCATTTTACTTGTAGAGAGGAATAATTTAGTAAAGGATTAAAGAAAACCTCTTCCACCACGTGTGATCATGTAAATAATTAAGATTTTTTTTTCAAGCAAAAATTAAAACATTCCATAGTTGACTGCTGCAACTGTTGACTTCCTACCCTGTACTCCAGTAGTTTTTAACTCCATTCTTTCTTGTAACTTTTAAATTCATCTGTACTCTTTCCTTTTATCTGTTATTGTTTTGTTTTGTTTTGTTTTGTTTTGTTTTGTTTTGTTTTGTTTTGTTTTGTTTTGTTTTGTTTTGTTTTGTTT
>JAPSES010129682.1:0-15589 GCA_029822895.1 Maxillicosta whitleyi
GGAACCAGCAGAACCAGGACCAACATCAGAGATCTGAGTCCAAAAGAGAACAGTCCGAGAACAGAGAAGAACCTGAGCAGAACCAGAGACACATGTGCGGTAGAGGACCGAGTCTGAAGGAGACACGGCGCCACCCAGAGGTAGATACATGTATATACATATATATACTATAGAAACAGGATTAGATTTGTTATTATTACTTTATTATTTATTTATACTAGTTGTTACTAATTTGGAATGTATATAATAATTATTAGTTCTTTCCTTTTGTCTTGTAGTTTCTCAATCGTGTCCATGTGGTAAATAAAGTTGTATTTGATCTGATCTTTAGACCGTACCCGTCCATAAAACTGATGAGTGGTTTTTAATAACATGTTTGTTGAATGTAGATGTTTACTTCTTTCTTTACTGTAAAATGGGCATTATGTTCTCCACTCTTCTCCATTTTCCATACTTTCCCTGATATTTTATAATAAATTAGTGGTTGATTAAGTCCAAGTATTGATCCTTCAGTCGTGTGTGTGAGTGTCAGCCCGTAACGCACTGTCAGGGAGGGGGCGGGGTTTAGAACACACAGGACAGGTAAGTGAGTGAGTATGTGAGTGACAGGTGCCATCATGCTGCCAGGACAGTTCACCGCATGCCGACTCAACCATTAGAACACCGGAGTCATGTTCTTGGGGGCGTGTCTAAATGCTTACCATGAAGAGGGCGGAGTCATCTGTGTGGGTGGAGCGTCTGGATGGGTAAACGTTCTGAACACACACACACAGACAGACAGACACACACACACACACACAGCTGATGTACACGTAAACGTAGGTGTGGAGATGGGGGTGTGGCTAGGACAGAGGAGGCGGGGCTAAAGGTCAAACTACAAACAACACGTATGATGTGAAGGTTCTGAATCTCACCTCGCTGTCTGGACTGGACTTTGATGGACTCTGAGCTGCTTTATGCTGAAAAACAACCACAGGAAAAGCATTCAGGATCTAATATAAGACAAAGGTTAAAGTTCACCATAAAAGCACAGACACAGGACGGACATGAAGGTCTAGACTAGATCAGATTAGGACATCCTCCTTCTTCGTGTCCATCCGACTGTCTCACCTTAGTGTAGGAGCCGGCGCCGTCCCTCTGCACAGGTCGGTTCTTCTGCCGTTCTTCGTCGTACCTCAGAGCGGCGAGCTGCGCCTCCCTCCTCATCCTCTCCACACCCCCCCTCTAACGAGACACACAGTCAGATGGAAGCCCCACCCCCTCCACACTAAACCAATCAGCAGCAACATGTATTACCTGAGTATGAGCACCAGGGGGCGCCGTGACCCCATCCACCACGCTCCTGGACCACAGACGGACAGACAGACATGAGGTTATTGGTACAGAAGAAACGCAACTGAACCTGGTTCCTGTGGATGTGGGTGTGGCCTGAGTCCAGGTGAGTCTTGTACCTGTTGTGTCTCCTGTCGTCTGTCCTTGAGGTGTTGCTTTTGCCCGGTGAACCCTGGACACACAGGATATCAGACTTTCAGAATAAAGCGCTGTCGTCTAGTTGACCTCAAACCAGAGTTCACAAACCAACCAATCACAGTGCGAGTCCATGTCCACATCTCACTGACAAAATCAGAAAGTATTTTACAGACACTGCATCCTTTTTCTGCCCTGGACAGATCTGCATCTACATTTATATGAAATATACATATATGTACAGATCAAATACAACTGTCAATCAACTATTCAAACCAGAAAAGTACAGATAAAAACAGTAACCAAAAAAAAAACGCCACAAAAACACTCGTAGAACACTCAAACGACACTAACACTACAATTATTTACACACAACTACACAATTATTTGTTCACTGCTAAAGTTTCACTAAAATGATGATGAAAGTCATTAAAATATCCGATGTCTCTCTCACTGCCTGTGCTGTGCTGCTCCGCCCACTTCGACCCCTCCCCCTAATGTCTACAGCCCAATAGCAAGAACCCAAAGTCTGATAAAAGACGAGGTTTGAATTTTGTCAATAGCGACAACAGTTGAGGTTAAAAGATGACACATACGACAGAACTCCACCTGTAACCCGACACCTCCTCAACATCAGCTTTAATAAAACCTCCTTTGTTATCGCAGTATTTATGAACACCCAATGCATGTACACCGACGCTAAAATATGATCATCATATTTTTCAGATTATTACTGATCATAAAAACAGGATCATTTGATTTTATGGGGAATCGGATTAGCACACCCGGATTTGTCCCCAATGCTCTGATGTCTTCATGGAAGTATCAAGTTTAAGGAGGTTTATTTAGTTCTTTTACATGTATCAAATGTTTCAAAAGACAGTAACAGGAAGATTCTGCCGTCACTAAAGAAATCCAATAATGGACTGAAACGTCTAAACCAGCGTTTAGTGATTATCAAATATAAACGCATCAGATCTATTATTAAAAATTATCTGAGTACTAATTCATACTGTATGTTTTTGTCATGGAAACAGACTTGTTGACTTCCTTCTCTGCTCTTGTTGTTGGCGTTTGTCCAGTTTGTCCTCTGGTGGACTGACGCAGTGGACACACAGGGACGTTTACACCAGCAAACACACACACACACACACACCTGTTTTCATACGTACATAGAGAATAACTGAACCCTAACTGGTCCCAGTCCAAAGGGGGCGGGGTTCCTACCTCCCTGGTGATGCGCCTTTCGATGTAGGCCATGAACTGTGAGCTGAGGCTGGTGTCTCCTCCCACTCCTCGACTCCTCCTGCCTTCGTCATCCTCCTCCTCGCCCACGCAGCTGTCGATGAAGTCGATCTGCTCCAGCTCCACATCTGAACACACACCAACAGGTCGATACTTGCACACGTCCAAACAAACTGCCGTCATGGTAACCACTGGATCCGGACACTCACATGACCCGTTCGTCAGAGCTCCGCCTCCTCCCCGGCCGTCGTCTCGTCTTGTCCGCGGGTCTCGGCTCATCTCGGACATCTCCTCAGCGGCCTGGACACAGGTCACTCATTAAAACTACCTACGTTTCCAGCACCGTTCACACGTTGAACCGAAACGAACGAACCGAAAGACCCAAACATCCACCGATGTGAAAGTTTAATACCCGCTGAGCCACTCATCCTATCAATACATGTCAACATTTAGTATAAAAAGCAGTTTGACCTGTTTTCATTTTCATCATATCGGACCCCAGAGGCTCTGTAGTTACCATGGAAACAATGTCATCTTCCACAACATTTATTCATCAGTAAAACCCATGGAGTTGGATCAGAACCAGTGGATGGACAAACTGGGCTTATGTATAAATTAAATACAGAAAAATAAAAAATACAGAGGATAATAATATAATAAAGAGTGACACATTATTTAATAAGAGAAGAGAAATAAGAGAAAAATTTATTTGGGAGTGGCCACTAAACTAGCACCAGGTCATTATGGCTCAAATAGCAACATTTTTCATCCTGTGACTTATTTCCATTTATAATCCAATTAGTCAAATAAGATACTTCAAAAGAACTGCAATAATACACAGCTCAAATTATATTAAAACCACCTATTTTAGTTTTTAAAAAAAAGGCCATTGCAGCAGCAACATATAAACCTGACAGGTTTTCATTGTGTAAATATTATAAATGAAATGTCAGACGGAAAATGTAAATTCACTCATGGCATTTGCATCAGAATAAATGGAAATCCCGCTGGTTTCATGATGAAGAATAAAACATAATCCTGTTTTCTGATGAATCCAAGTGCATTGCAGGCTTTGTTCCAGTGTCACACACGACCCCACAGACTTCATGAAGTAAGTGAATGATGTTTTTGGTCAAACATCTGGTTCAGGTGATGTGTGGTAGGAGGAATCAGACCTTTGACCTCTACTGACCTCGTTTCCCGACCATCTTTTGTCTCCGCTGTCGACGCTGTTGAATCCTGAATCCAACGCTCCATACGGACGTCCAGGATACAGCTCATCAACACTGACACAGAAAACACAGATTACAGTCCAGAACACACCACATCACTGAGGCTGTTATTGACAATGAGGCTGCTGATGAGGTCTGACCAGGAGCTGAAGGTCAAAGGTCGTCTGTCGTAGTCCGGGAGGTCAGGGGTCGTCTTGGTGGCCTCCAGGTTCAAGTACTTGAAGATGTGAACTTTACCCTTTATACAGATCTACAGACAGAAGACAGTGAGTGGCTTTCATCTGACACACCTGTTACCTGCTGCCAGGCTGATGATGTCACATCCTGTGTTACCTGTGCAGGCGGGGTCTGGAGGGGGTTATTGTCAAGGACGATGGTCTGCAGCTGAGTGAGTCTGCGGTAACAGACGGGGATGGACGTCACTTTGTTACAAGAGAAATCCAACCGGACCAGAGGGAGCTCCGACAGCTCTGAAAACACAACGACACAAACATGCATTACACACAGTGTTGCCTGTTCCCTCCAGTTCACCACACAGACGGGACGCCCGCGCTCAGGCCCACTAAACCCGCGCTCAGGCCCACTAAACCCGCGCTCAGGCCCACTAAACCCATGCTCTGGCCCAGTAACGCCCGTGCTTGGGCCCGCTACGCCGGCGCTCGGGCCCGCTACGCCCACGCTCAGGTAGACTTGTTACAACGTCCCTTGTTAGACGTGCTACACCTGTGTTCAGTACTGTTACACATCTGCTCAGTCCTACATTATTTGTACATTCCGACCTCTGTGTGTCTGTATGACAGACTATGATACAAAGAGAAAAGGCAGGTGAACCACTTTACCTGGTGGCAGTCGGACGAGGTGGTTCCTCCTGATGTTCAGGTCTCGCAGCGCCTCCAACTGGCCAACCTGAGATGGCAGCATCTGGATCTCATTACAGCTCACATCCTGCAGGAGAATGTCGACCAATAATGAACAACTGATCACCACTTATCAGTGCAATGTCTCAAAGATCTCCATCTTTCAATGAATCTATCAACATTTACATTTCAGTATTTCTTTTGGTAAAATGGTAACAAAAACTGCTTTTTCTGGTCATTTTGCCCCTGAATATTTACAGGATAAATAGTATTTGTTGTACTCTAGTCTTTAAAGGACTATTATATGAATAAAACTTTGTTCATTTCAGTAACAGTTCTACAATGTGAACAGTTTCACTGAGTTCATCACACGGTCATGGACTACAGAAACCATGATGCACTGCGGCAGAGAAACACTGACCAGTTCCGTCAGGTGTCGTAGCTGTCCCAGTTCCTCTGGTAGAGAAACCAGTTTGTTGTTACAGGCGATGAGGACCTTCAGAGGAAGACTACAGACGACCGCAGGGAGGATGGACAGCTGGTTCCGACTGGAAAGAAGTGTACAAACACAGATAAAATAAATATATTAAATGACAAGTGAGCAAAACAACCTGTGGTTCAGGTAGGTCAGGTGTGTTTTACCTGAGGTTCAGGTAGGTCAGGTGCGTTTTAGCTGAGGTTCAGGTAGGTCAGGTGTGTTTTACCTGAGGTTCAGGTAGGTCAGGTGTGTTTTACCTGAGGTTCAGGTAGGTCAGGGCCTGCAGGTTGAGCAGACTGTCGGGCAGAGTCCTCAGACAGTTCTGGTACAGGTTCAGACTCTCCAGAGACACAAAGACACAGACGTCCAGAGGAAGCTCTGACAGACGATTACGAGACAGATCTGAAAAACAGAAGACAGACACTCATTATATTCTCAGTCTCTATTTAACTGAATAGTTCATTTAGTTTTTATCTGGTTTACACTTTGTTACAGAGTATCTTCTGGACCTTCTTCCTGGACAGATAGTGTTCAGTGTAAACATTTCTACTCATATAATGTAATGAATGAATGTGCAGTGAGTTGAGTGCACAGACATTCTGCTCAGGATTCAGCAGAACGTTACTATCTCAGTGTACACCAGTTCAAGTAGAACCCTGTGAACTGAGACACTCATTGTGCTTAAAACTTGTGACCGAGTCTGAAAATAGAAATGCCTCATCCTCCAATACTCAGCCCCTCCCACATCCTGTCAGAGCTGCCGCTGTCCAATCGTGTCACAGCATCGGTCGTCGTGGTGACAGAGGCTGGGAGCAGGTGGTCATGTGGACCAGCGGGGACGGATGTGACGGGAGAAAAAACATGAAAAGCAGTAAACGACACAACACTGGTGCGGTTTGTCCTGATGGAGCTCCATGACTCTTCTAATGATGATGATGGTTAGTGTCAGCTGATCTAGACCTGAACCACATGATGAGTTCAGATGAAGACATGACAGCGGACCGCATCACATTGGACGAGGTGGGTGTGGTTCTGTCAGTTGTCACGGCAACCATGTAAGTAAAACAACCAGGTTTTTAAAGCAGCTGTGTTCCTTACAGTCCACTTTTCTAAATAAATAAACTACACACTGCATTGTTCTGGTTTGAAGTCTAAAGACCAGAGAAATTGAGGCAGGACTTAAATACAGTTTTCTTCTCATCAACTCCTTTTCAAATGTAAATGAATGATGTTGAAACGTTGAGCTTGCATGTATTCTGTGAATGCTTGAAATGAATGACTGAATATAAAGAAAAAGAGAAAAATCTGTGGATGTGTGTAAATAAAGACTGGATCAACACGTGAAGATGAAACACAACGTCAGCGTCGGAATGCGACGTGTGTTTGGACAAAAACTCTGACCCTGACGCAGAATTTGTCCAAACTGAAGTGAATCTAACGAAGAGTTGAAGTCAGAGCTAAGTATTAAAACCGACTGCGGTGACACAGATCCACATCCACTCAGATTGTGCAGCTGGACGACAGGAAGTCCACATGATCGCATCCTTCACTTCCTGCCCTGACCTCATTCATATTCTAGAACCTGCAGGTTGCTGAACTACACACACATCCCACGATCTGCTCCTCAAAGTCCGACACAGTGAAGAAACCACCAACATACACTGGAAACACGCTTCAGTGATGCATTATGGGTTGTTTCTAGAGCAGCTCAGTGACTTCACACTGGACGTAGAACCAGGCCAGACAGAATTTATTCACTTAATTTGGGTTTGCATCAAATGCTGCCTTCAGGTGCTGTCACCTGACATGACAGTGTGTTGTGTTCAAATGCTTTTGTTGTCATAGCGAGACAAAAAATGGCAGACACACAATTTATGGTGACCCACTGCTTAGATAAAACCAAGTTTAGTCATCTGACACATTTCTTACATACTATAAATGTGTAAGCTCATCAGCTAACAACAGAACGTTATTAAAAGTATTATTTATCATTTAGAATGAATCTCTCGTTGCTCCCCACCATGCTGAAAGGTCAAAGGTTATTTTCATCTGTGGATATAAATTTTCCCCCACTTCTCTAAAGGAAAATACCGCATGAGGAGGCATATTTACCATAATTTCCATAGCACATGAAGGCATCTTAGGAATGATGTGAAAAACATCTAAATTCCACATACAGACCACTGGTCTTGTCTCTGCGAACCACGGTCAGTTCAACTACCTGAACCATTGGGTGCAAACAGCCGATCAACAGAGTGGTCACACATATGGGTCTGATGTGACCATTTCAGAACCAGACACACTGACCACAACAGATGCTCCATGTGGGCGGAGCTACATCCACAGGACCGACATGTGGACCCATGGAACCGACATCACACCACAAATACACTGATACGCCAGTGTTACCTGAGGGAATGTCACGCATTAACCTACAGACCTGGGGTCATGTTTGGCTGTCAACTCCATCATCATCATCATCATCATCATCATCACCACCATCACCGGGTTGTTTCTGAATCAATCACTGACTGCAGCTCAAACCACAGTTCATTTTATTCCATGCCAAGTTATGTTAGAGATTCAATTTGTTATATGTTGGACTAGATCCACCTGGGGTCTACCCAGACCCAGACCCAACAGGGGTCTACCAAGGCCCTGAACCTTTTGAGGAGAGATTAATTAAAAGTTTAATTAAAGTCCCATGGGGTTTTCTGATCGCACCTGCATAATGTTTCTTTGCTTGTCCTCATGTTTGATTAGTTGTTGTATGCAGAAAAACATAAATAAACCACAAAATGTCAACCAAGACCCAAACCCACCGGAAGTCTATCCAGACCGAGCACACATCTACCCAGACCCAGACCTGTCTCTACCGTGAATATATCAATATTTATTTTGAACACCACATGCTTGTTTTTGTTTACAGCTTGAACATCATCACATGTGGAATATTCACCACCACTCCAACCGTTCGATGTTTCCCGGACAGCGACAGACAGTCATATATCAGATGGTATGTGAGTACTGGTCTGGGTCTGTACTGGTGTTGGTCAGAATGTGGTCTTCCTGACTCTCAGACACCAACACTATAATTTGTTTACATTAAAATACTACAGTATGTCCAGATGCTTGACCGATGTGATATCAGAGGATTTCGATCCAGAGAGTCGAGGCTATGAGTCTCCTGTAGATGAACCGGATCTGGGCTCCATTCAAGATTAAACCATTTTACAGCAGTGGAAAAACAGGAAACAGGTTCAAGTGGATGAACAGGAGACTGACAGAGTTGATACCAAAAATGATGACATGATCAATCCTGAAAAACATACTTTTTTGAAATTAAATATCTGATTCATTATTTTGTCCATATTTCTGAGACCATCCTGAACATGGTCAGTCCACTTTAACCTGCTAAAATAAACCCAGCACTAGGTCAGTGTGAGGAGATTAACGTGGATTTCAGATTATATCGATGTAGATCACAATGAACACCAAATCATTATTTCTTTCCATTTTAAAGCATAATTTTAATTTCTCATCATTTCAATATTTGACCAAATAAATTATTGGTTGCACTGAGTTACAGTGTTCAACCTTTGTGTGAACTTGTCAACATCTCATGAGGATGTTCTGAGGTTCTGAGGTCCAATCACTGTTCATGATCTGAATCAGTCTGTAAACTCAATACTCAGTTGGTTATTCTCTGATTTATGGAGATTTAGTTCGAGTGTGAAACTTTGTGTTTGTTTTGATGGCCAATTAAGCATTTAAGGCTGTTGAGAAGTTATATGTAAACAAGCCCTGCTCTCTTATGACATAAACTCTAACGGTTGTGCTTTTAACTTTGCATCTACCTGTAACGATGCAGTAATTCAGTCATTCTGGAGTTTTATAGTTGACCTAAACGTTGTCATTTCATGTCATTATTTCTTCAACAGGGAATACTCTCTACACTCTATTAAAATGGATAAACTGCAGGCTTTTAGTGCAGATAAACACTGACAAAAATAACCCTACAAACAACACACAATGAAATACAGACACTGGTCCCTGGATGTCAACTGAATTGGAACAAACTGTTATTTATTTACTAACAGTGTGAATGACTGTGAGAAAAGGTCTGATCATTTATTTGGACATTAACATCATCTGATCACAGTCCGGAGGCTGGGTTCAACCCATTAACACTTGGACTGTTCATCATCCTGGAATTATGTGTCAATGTCAGATCATTCATTCCCATCTTCAAAAATCCAACTGATTAGGTTTAATTCTGGATGAGGTTTATTGTGACTAGATTTAATTTCACTAGCTTTCACAACTTTAAAGCCCATATACGGTGTTTATAAATCACAGGTAAACACTCAGACCCAAAACTCAGCTTTAAACTGACACAAGTAAAGATGTGAGATGATCACATGTCTAACATGTTGAGCAGGTTCACCTCATTATCCAACCAGCATCAGTGTGACATTAACCAAACCCCACCACACAAACACAGATGCGTTCACCTGCCACAGGTACGGGATCCGACCGGACGGTCAACGGTTCGTCACCGGTCCATGAGCCGCCGTATCCGTGTCAACTCTGCTCTCACTCCGCCACTGTTAGCATGCTAACAGCTAGCTACAACAACAACCGGCCGACCGTGTCCCAGACTCACAGGTGTCCTGACAGTCCCGTTACCTCCAAAACACGGATCACGACAAGGGCTTAACTCGGGTAAACCCGTCTGTGACACATTTAACGAGGTTAAACACGAGTCAGACCCATTAAAACACATTTGGAACAGGTTTAGAAGAGTTAACCGCAGCTAAACTCTGCTAACTAGCCCCAGTTAGCTAACACTGTGAACGCGACAGAAAGTTCAGTTCAGTCAAAACAAGAAAAGCGGAAAGACCCGTTCGGACCAGTTCGGACCCGGGCCAATGGGGGATAGGCGACGTGTTATGAAGTTCCTACAGAACCTTCCCCCCGGACGAGTGCAGGGAACTGTGGGGACACAAGACGGTTCCAAACACCGGCCCCGTCCGCTTCACAGCCGTTAAAGTTGGACTTCCACCTCCCGCCGCCGTTAAGTTCATTACACCGACCCGGAGACCCTGGACCCGACCCCCAGAGTTCGGTACCGGCCCGGCGCCCTGTCCCCGGCCCCCCACTCACCGGCCCGGGTGGTGTCCGTCAGGTCGTGGTTGGCGGCGCTGCGGGGGAACTCCTTCAGCTTCCTGCCGCTGAGGTTCAGACACCCGGTGGCCGAGGCTTCGTCCAGAGCCCGGTCCAAGGAGCGGTTCCAAGGTGCAGGGCCCACCGTGCCCAGGCCGTTGTTATTCCCGACCAAAAGATTCCCACTACCGCCTGCGCCAGTGCCTCCTACTATGAAGTTCAGTCCGGTGTTGTCCGCAGACCCCAGCAACACCGAGGCCGCCATTACACACTCCGGCTGTTAGCTCCTAATGCTAACGGCTAACTCCCACCCAAAGCACAGCACCCAGGACGCATGCGCACAGGGACACGGCCGGACAGCGGACTTTAAAGACAGGAAGAGATCCAAAACAAACAAATAGCAAAAGTAACAAACAGTGACCTGAAAATATATAAAAACAACAATAAGTAAAACATAAACCATGAAAACAACAAATGACCAGCCAACAATGAAAAACAAAACAATAGACATAATTTGACAGTAAACAATGAACAAAATCAACAATAAACACAACAAATAATGACCATTGAACAATAAATAAAACACAAATAGTAAAAATACACATAGCCAAAGCAACAATAAACAATTGCAAGCAAACACACAACATGCATTGTCCAAACAATGACCAATAAGTAAACAAACAATAAACATTAAACAATATGAACACAAAACAAACAACACACATGTATGCCCACAAATGAATAATGTTGTAATTAATGCATTGGATACAAAAGTAATATACAAAAAAAAAAAAAAAATACAATTTAAAGAGAAAAGAAAGTAAAGAAAACGTTGTAAATTCTTCAGCCCTTCTTTTGGATTTTCCCGTGGGGGGTCACCACGGTGGGGTTGTTTACCCAGGCACGGATCTGCTAAGGATGAACTTTTAATCCACTGTTGATCAATAATGGACTGGTTTTACCCTGAGGTCCTCCTGAGCTTTAATGTGGACATGGGACAGGTCCAGATGAAGCTGAACCCAGTGTTTGTCTCCATCTGTTGTTCAAACAGGAAGTGACTTTTTTTGTTCAACGTCCACATGCATCAATATTTACTGGAGTCATTTCAAACATAATATCCACTGGAGAGAAAAAAAGTAATGTTCCCCTGAAAACGTATTACTCACAAATAAGGTTAAGGAGGTATGTTATAAAATCATACATGAATATTACCCACCTAATCATTATGTGCAAAAGTTACAAAAGGACCTTAAAATTAACTTTATTTTGTATCTCACATCCAGAAACAGATGTTCTTTTACTTTGGCTTTGCTGTTGTTCATAAAACTATGGGCAGACCTCTGCAGGTTCATCATCTTACCAAAGATTTGATTTTACTCTGGGAAAATGTTGTTTTTGGCACTCATAATTACACTAAAACAAAATGATTTTTTTTTAAAAATACGTTTGTTTTTTGTTTTTGGCAAAAAAAAAAAAAATGTTATTCATAAAAGTAGATTCATAAAGAAAACCCTTTAGTTTGTTGTTTTAAAAAAATGGAACTTTGCTTAAACTCATTACCAATTTGAAAAATGATACAGCTATTAAAACATTAGATTTCTGTAAATAACATCCCATAATAAACAGTGTTAAACTCCTACACTAACACCTTCTACCAGTGAGAATAAAACACACACCGACACATTTAACCTTTGAACCTAAAATAATAATAATATGAACCAGAGTTGGACTGAAACAGGAGGAAAAAAGTTTGTTTACATGAAAAATATGTCGTTTAAAGGGTTAAAAATATGACAGTTATTGAATATTTGATATTTTTGTTTGTGGCTGAAGTTTTCATGGGTCAAACACTTGTAAATGTTCTGGTTCATCTGTAGTTCTGCAGCTCAGATGTAAAAAAAAATAGAGAAGGAAAAAAACAGGGATGAACTTGGACCGGACTCAGCCTTGGACCGGACCCGACCTTGGACCAGTGCTGGTCTGTGTCCAGTCCCAGGTTCTGATACAAATGAAGCCACATCTGTGTTATTTATTGTTTATTTGATTGTTTTTCTCCTTTTTCATAAACAAATGATCAAACTCATAAACTGATTAAAATCTTAACTAAATGTTATTATTACTTCTATTAAATATTACTTCTATATTATCATTACAACTGGACTTTTATTCCGATTATAACTTTAATAAGACATTTATTACTTCATTCAACTGGTGCTTTCTAAAGTCTTTGTAGTTTTTGGTGCCATTTTCTTTCATTTTTTCTTCTAATTTCTTTTATTTGGTTTGTGCACATCTGGGTTGTGTTATTAGAACCTCCATTTCCTGAGGTTCTGCCAAAAGATCATTAAAGTTCTGATTTAATCTCACTGATCACTATGGAAACAGTTCATCTATGGTCATGTCCATACCACTACCACTAGGTGTCACTGCTGCACGAAGGCCTTTAGTCCAATAGAACCTAAGGTCAGAGCAGTAGAACTTCAGTTTTTGGTTTGTAAAAAAAAAAAAAACTTTACAAAAAATGTTAATGAGCTGAATAAATATGAAAAACCTGAAGTTCTTCACTAATAATATTCTGCCTCAGTTCATTATAACGTACAGTTTGATCTACAAATACACAAAGCATTAAATAACAGGCAGAATATTGGTCCAATTAAAATATTTCATACTCATGTCAAAATCTAAGAAACATGAAAAATCTGAGCAACATAAATGTTAAAATTGCATTTTGGACATTTCAGGTTATTTACATTTTTATGAAACATCAGGATGTATAGTTTGCAAGGTCAAATTCAAGCTCTTTTAAGGGTCAACTTCTAATATTTCCAACAGCTGAGGTCAAACACCAGGGTTTCTGCAGGTATCAGCATATCTCATTTAATGCTTTTTATGCCACTTTAAACTAATTTAATGCCAATGTCCAAATGCAGATACACAAATTGTAAGCATTTGATGGCATTTTTTATTTGAAAAAAACATATTTAACCCCCCCCGACCAACTTCATCATCACAACTTTACAGTAGAATAGGAAAACCATGACAAATCCTGCGGTTCTTGCCATAAGCAGTAAAAGCATCATACTGAACACAATGTGAATCTAAATCTGAGCTGTTGCGGTTTGGGCCTCCTGCTGTAACAGCCAATCAAACACGGCCAAAAAGTAACCAAATAGGAAGCTAGTTCACAGCCCTTTGACAAATCACAACCAAACCTGGCAGCACTGTGCCCCCCACCCTCTGCTGGCATTAGCCCAGTGTCTCAACTCTGTGCACCGGCCATATAAAGCAGCCCATTAAAAGGTTCTGCCCGTCAACCATTACGCTACTTCAGATCAAAATTAGATTTAGATGTTTATATAATCAAAATAAATTGTGAAAAACAATGTTTTTCTTCAATCAAGTTTACATATTTTTTAATGCCTCTGAACATCGAATTTCATGCTTTTTCAGGCCTGAATTTACACAAAATCCATTTAATGACTTTTCGTGCTTTTTAATGACCTGCATAAACCCTCAAACACACATCTACACTTCAGTGACGTACGCCATAAATGTATACAATTATTTTTCAGAATTTCACAAAGTTTAGAAATTTAGGAGTTTTATCCCAAAAAAGGGAATCTACTGTAATTATTTTTTATTTTCCAGAACGCGTCCCCTCTGTAATTATCTTTGGCGTTGGATCTGAGCTGCTAGAGTTAAAAGGAAAACAAAGAAATCACATCAGTTATAAATGAAAATATTTCAAGTAAAATTCAAGCACATTTCAGACCTAGAAAATACACCTTTTAATTGAAGCACTCGTATGAACCCTGAAACACACATTTCTATTTTTACACTAAAACAAAGAAGCATTTGTATTTGTCATTATTTTAAGGTTATTCTTTTATTTTTCTGGTTCTGATCCACTTTGGATCAGATTGGTCTGAATACGATCAGGTCTTTATTAATATTATCTTTAATATTTTTTTATATTTTACCAGCTCATCCCACGGCCTGTGCATTTGACAGCCCTGATGGAGCAGGAGGTTCAGCTGCCGTTACCATGGAGACTCAACTCCAGTGACCTTTAACCTTTTCCTCATGAATAAAGGACCCAACAGCAGGTTGGACTTCGTCTGTTTATTGTTTATGTACAAACAAACATCAACATCTGCAGCATCTCCTCTTTAGACCCGTGATGGATACAGCATCTGAAACACAGGACACACGGGTCACATGACCACCGCCGCCACAATAACAAACAACAATAACACACACATGGGTTTACAAGAAAAAACCTCCAGAATAAAAGAGTGAAACTTGAGTCACTAATACACAGGAACGCTGTCGTCTATGATTGAAATGTGAATTAATGACAGAATGAGTTGGAGTCCAAAGGAATGTTTGTGTAAAAACAGCAGATAAACGATTGTCTGAAGTTTAAAGTGTTAAATTTTTCATATTTAATGTGAGTCAGATCGTTTATAATAAACCTGTAGATCAGTGATGTCGGACAGGAGCAGCTGATCAATACGATCAATATTAAAATATTAGATAATAATAATATTATTATATATTATTATTATATTATAATAATATTAAAAATTAGTATTATAATATACAGATTAAATATCATTAACTTGTGTGCAAACGTCTCCGTCTTCTGGCATCTGGGTGAGCAGATCATGCACACTTTGAACTGCACATTATAAAACTTATAATATATAAAATTATAAAACTAATTTTTACACTATTTTTTAAATTCTGACCCTTCCATTGTAAAGTGTTAAATTCATACACGAACACCGTTCTACCAAGAAAGTAAAAAAGGCGCAACACATATTGGACCACTCAAACTCGCACAATATATTATGTATATTAACCAATGTTAATGTACGACAGAACGAAAAAATAAAAAAATTAAACTTTTAAGTAGAATATTAAAACATAAAATGTTTTTGCATCAAAAATAAGTTTTGTTTAAGTTACAAACATGGCATATAGAGCTAAAAATATGAGTTATTACTTCCTCCAAGGAGGTTCTGTTTTCACCCACGTCTGTTGGTTGGTTTGTTTGTTTCATTTTTAGCAGGATTACGGAAAAACTACTGACCCGATTTCCATCAAATTTGGTGGAGGGGTAGAGTGTGGGGCTGGGAAGA